>WNWU01013721.1:3111146-3126146 GCA_012654045.1 Ptyas mucosa
ACCAAAGACAAATTCCTTGTGTGTCCAATCACACTTGGCCAATAAAGTATTCTATTCTATTCTATTCTATTCTATTCTATTCTATTCTATTCTATTCTATTCTATTCTATTCTATTCTATTCTACTCTACTCTACTCTACTCTACTCTACTCTACTCTATTTCTCTATTCTGTTCCGTTCCGTTCCGTTCCGTTCCATTCCATTCCATTCTATTCTATTCTATTCTATTCTATTCTATTCTATTCTATTCTATTTCTCTATTCTATTTCTCTATTCCGTTCCGTTCCGTTCCGTTCCATTCCGTTCCATTCCATTCCATTCCATTCACATTAAAAACAAATCTGATTGAGTATTGGATGGTTAATTGTCTTCCTTCAACACAATGTTCGATTCCATTAACAACCATTCATTCAGCGACCATTCAAAGTTAAAAATGGCACTGAAGGAATTGACTTACGACCTGTTGTTGCATTTATGACTTTCACAGCATTCCTGTGGGGAAGGGATCATAATTTGGGTGCTTGGATACCAGCCTGTTTCCCGTGGTTGAAACATCCCGCAATCCTGGGATTATCATTCGCAACTTTCCCAGCTGGCGTCTATACGAGAAGCCAATTTCGTGTGCTTCACTTAACAACTGCGGCAAAAATGGTCATAGAACTAGGCGCCACTCTCTTAACAACTACCTCATTTAGCCATGGAAATTCTGATCCCAATTGTGTTGGTCATAAATTGAGTCACTCAGTAGGCGGGACTAGAATTCACTGTTTCCTGGTGATTGGCCCAAAGACAAATTGTTGTGGCCCGTCAGCGTCCTGTGCAGATTGTAGCTGATTCTGACAGTGAGGAGGCTGGTGTGGTGTTGCGCCAGCAGCCTGTGCAGCTGGCACTCGAGTCGGATAATAAGGAGGCTGGAAAAGATGTGGTGCCAGAGGCGGGGATTCACCCAGGGCCTTCAGAACCTCCAGAAGCTCCTTTAAGTGAAGAGAATGAAGAGGAGGAGCCTCTTCTCAATGTACAGGCGCGCAGAGCTGCCAAAAGGCAGGAGTGGCTCCTCAGGAGGAGGTCTCCTCGACAGTAAGGCTTGAAGCGAATTGGCCACTCCCTTAGCCTATTTAAGGAGGAACGCCACTTGCAGCAAGCTGTAGGGAACAACTTTAGTTCACTCTCCTTCGTGTCTGGATTCTCTGCAAAATTGCTTCTGGGCTTTCTGCCAACTCTAGTAAGACTGTGATTACCTTATCTTAGAATTCTGGTAGGCTGTTAAGACAGTTTATTAACAGCCTTTGGTTGATAAAGACTAAGTTACTTGAGTAAAATAAGCTTTGTATAGTGTTTGTGTGTGCTGTGTTCTTTGGGGTCCATAGCTGGGGCAGAACACAAACAGCCAGCTTTCATGTCTAAGGTGGGACTAGAACTCACCGTCTCCCAGTGACTGATCCAAGGTCACCCAGCTGGCTTTCATGGCTAAAGCAGGACTAGAAGTCACAGTCTTCTGCTTTCAAGCCCAGTAGACCAAACTGCCTCTCACAATTATGTCTCAATCAGTCTTTGTCTTCAACCAATTTAGGTGACATTTGTTTGTTTGGGGAGACAAAAAGTTTCTTACGTGTGTCACACAGGGATGGCTTCTACTTACCTTTACTACCGGTTCGCATTGCGCTCCGCATGCGCAAATCACCTATGATGACATCCGGGTCAGTGGGCGGAGCCTCCCGCCGGTTTTACTACTGGTTCTTGCGAACTGGTCCAAACCGGGGACAACCCACCACTGGTGGGTGTCACAGCCTTTTCATTCAGGAGAATCGCGTGCTTAAAACCGTTTCCCAGCCCCAAAAGGGTCTGGAAGTGAAAATAGTGAACATATTGTGGCTTTGCATACGCAGCTCGAGAAAGCATCTAATATCCGTTTGCAGAGAGACATTTTCTTGGCAGGCTCGCTAATTAGTAAAACCTATGGCTATTTTCAACACTTAGACACAGGCACCCCCCTCCGCCGAAGAATACAACTTTTAAATGTTGGAAATGGAAGAAAAGCTTTTAAAAGTTCACAGGGTACAGTGGATTGTTTCGCCTGGGTAGACTTGTCTGTTTGCCAAGACGGTAATTGAGAAGTATCCACATAATGTTTTTGGAATATATATATATATATATATATATATATATATATATATATATTGCATGAAAGATGTAAGTTTGATAAGCCCATTCATCGCGGGAAAGAACAGCAGGAGATGGAGATGGTTGAGATAAGTTTGACTCTCAGTCGTAGAAAGAGAAGAATTATGGCGTGTGCAATTTCTTGGATTGTGTTGTGTTTTATTTATTCTGCTTGGATCTCACATTTCCTGGAAAGACCGACTGCATAATTGCTGTAGCTTTTAATCCTTACGGCGCTCTGAGCTGAATTAGGTTTTGAATACAAGCCTTTTCTTTCAACGTTTCCGCTTGAATTTTGTCTTCGATGGAAAGCTCAAACATTGGACAGAGCTGGTACATTTGGAAAAGTTAGAGCTTTCTCAATAAAAATAAAAATAAAATAAAAATCAAAGATCCCCAGATTATAAGGGATCCTTGGTGCTCTCTGAACTTGGTGGTTTTCTTGCAGGTGTTTCATGATCTGATTAGGTGACATTATCAGTGCTAGAACCCCGTTCCCTCCTGTTGGAATACATGTTAGAATGTATTTGGTATTGCGACAACTACAGAATCATTCAGCCAGTAGATGGCAGTGTTTAGTTTGCATCTATGGTTAGAATCTATGGTTCTGTTTGTTCCCGTTTCCTGTAACAGTTAAAACAGTTGAGCAGTAAAGCACATGGTGATTGTACTCTTTGTTTGCTCTGCGGTGCTATATATAAACAGATTTTTTTAACACCTTGTAATGCTGATGATGTTACCTAGTTGGGTCATGAAACGGTCTGCAAGAAAACCACCAAGCTCAGAGAGGTGGTGGTAACTACAAGTAGTCCTTGACTTACAACAGTTCCTTTAACGACCGTTCAGCATTACAACAGCATTGAAAAAAGCAACTTACGACAGTTTTTCACACTTATGACCGTTACAGCATTCCCCACAGTCACATGATCTAAATTTGTATGCTTGGCATCTTGTTCACATTTATGACGGTTGCATTGTCTCCGGGTCAACAGGGAAACCAGATTCCCTAAAATCAGCAACTATATAATATATTAGAATTGAGAGCCTGATTTGGAAGTGGTGGGAACAGAAATTTCTAATTATTTTTTCTTTCGTATATGTAACGTATGACAAGTACATTAATTTTGGACCTGTTTTGCAAGACCTATTTTGCAATAGATCAGTCGATGTTCAACTAGGGGGGATTTCAGGTGTTTTGGGTTGTTGTTCTTTTTTTTAATTCACTTTTTAAAAATGTTCTTGTCTATTTTCGTCATCTATTTTTTCTTCTAGATTTTGTATTTGAATCTCGCGAATGAAATAAAATGGAGATAAGCGAAGACATTTCCATTTTTTAATATTCACGCCTGTTCTGAAAATGTAAGAAAACCTTGTCTGATATAAAATTGTGGCGTTTTTATTACTATTAATGTTTAAGCAAGAATATGTGTTGGACTACATTATCACTCTATTTGGCAGTCGGTTGCGCACTTAATTAGATCGTTCTGTTAATAGCATCAGGTATGTTTTGCATTTAAGAACTGAGTGACCTACTTAACATTCATTTCTGCATCTGCTGATTTCTAGGCATTTTATGTAGTAGACTTGTAATAGTCTACATGGCATCAAATCAGGAATCTGGTATTATAGAGAGTCCTCCACCTACAACAGTTCATTTAGGGACCATTCACAGTTACAACGGCACTGAACAAACCATTTATTTGTCTGAAGTGGAGTAGGCAGTGGTGGGAATTCAAGTAATTTAACAACCAGTTCTCTGTCCTAATGATTTCTTCCAACAACCAGTTTGCCAACCTGCTCAGAAAGTTAACAACCGGTTCTCCCGAAGTGGTGCGAACTGGCTGAATCCCACCACTGGATGTAGGGTTTCCTGCCTGGGCAGGGGGTTGGACTAGAAGACCTCCAAGGTCCCTTCCAACTCTGTTATTCTATTCTGTTATTCTGTTCTAAGCCACTTATGGCCGTTTTTCACACTAACAAGTGGAGCGATTTATTTAGCAACCTTTGCAAGAAAGGTTGTACAATGGGGGAAAATTTCCCTGAACAAATGTCTGTGTTAAGATTTGGCTTCCCTTGAGGTTGTACATTGAAGACTAATTACAGTGACTCCCTGACTCTCATTCCGGTCATCCAAGAAAGTCCTGGGTATGGCTTTACTCCTCTCCATTGTCCCAATTCATATTGAAACAGATCCAGATATCCGCAATGTGCGACAGCAGCCAAAAAAAGCTAATACGATCCTGAGTTGTCTATACAAAGACATAGAATCAAGATCACGACAGTGGTGGGTTGCTACCAGTTTGCCCCGGTTCGGGCAAACTGGTAGTAGCGGTGGCGGGAGGCTCCGCCCATCCTCCCGGACGTCAACAAATACGCTCTGCGAATGCGCAGAAGCTTTGCGTGAGTGAACCGATAGCAAAGGTAAGTGAAAGCCGTCATTGGATCACTAGTGAAGTACTAGTACCGCTTTATAAAACACTAGTAAGGCCACAACTGCAACCAATTTTGGTCACCGTACTACAAAAAGGATGTTGAGACTTTGGAAAAAGTGCAGAGATGAGCAACTAAGATGATCAAAGGCCTGGAGACTAAAACATACGAAGAATGGTTGCTGGAATTGGGTATGTCTAGTTTAATGAAAAGAAGGACTAGGGGAGACATGATAGCAGTCTTCCAATATCTCAGGGGCTGCCACAAAGAAGAGGGAGTCAAGCTATTCTCCAAAGCACCTGAAGGCAGGACAAGAAGCAAAGGATGAAAACTAATCACGGAGAGGAGCAACCTGGAATTAAGGAGAAACTTCCTAACCGTGAGGACAATTAATCAATGGAACAACTTGCCTCCAGAAATTGTGGATGATCCAACATTAGAGGTTTTCAAGAAGAGACTGGACAGCTACAAGGAGCCTGAGTGGCGTAGGAGGCTAATGCCTCTACTAAGGCAGCATTTAACATCCAGCTGCCTGCAATTACTGCGAGTTCAATTCTCACCAGGCTCAAGGTTGACTCAACCTTCCATCCTTTCTAAGGTGGGTAAAATGGGGACCCGGTTTGTGGGGGCAATAAGCTGACTTTGTATAAAATATACAAAAGTATAAAGGCTGTTGCTTAGCGCATTGTAAGCCTCCCTGAGTCTCCGGAGAAGGGCGTCATATAAAGCAAATTAAAAAAAATGTCTCTTCAGGATCACAAGTTCATAATTTTTGTTTTTGTGCCGTTTTGATTGCTTGGAAATGAAACTCTACACCTTCTTACCGGGGAGTGTGTAGAAAAAAAGACTTGCATTTCATATCTGAACTTTTCATCCTGAAAAAGTATAATATCTGCTTAAAAAAACACCCACCCCCAAATCACATTAACGGTGGCTCAAGCTCCATTTAATATATATATATATTTAAAGATACCGACTCAAAACATCACAGCTGTCTACACCTGGCAGTGATACCCTTGGCAATCTCTGATGCAGAACGTTGTGTTACTTTGTGCAGCTATTTTAGATGTGCGTACGATTAAATGAGTAAGCTACCCACCCTTCCTGTAGTTGTTAAGAAAGATATTTCTTAAGTAGCCTGATCTCAGAGAAGTAAAACCAAGAGGGATTTAAAAAAAGACTTTTTGCACGCATGTCTTTTAGCAGCTGTGTTTTTTCCTTTTCTGCATAAATGTGTAACTTAGCCAGTTTATTATCAGGGTTTCCTTCATCCATTTCTCTTCCCTTATATTATATTATTATACCTGGCTTGAAAAGTGTTCCCAGTTACACATGATTAAATAAATATAATATAATATAAATAAATATAATATTTATATAAAAGATGGCTTTGATAGCTTCCCTTTTCTGTTCTAAAAAAGCTTTTTATCCTGGAATTGGAAAACAATTTAAATGCAGGGATGGATATGACAGTTCGTTAAATCCAAACAGTTGTGTGTGTGTTTTTTTCTCCTCTTTGGCCTCCTGCTGTCTCGTTCCCTGAAAACCTTTCCTTCTGACCTACTTCCTTCCTCTCGGTTGTCATAATCCTTGAGTGGGAATTTAATGCTATTTTTTACAATGGGCTGAACATAGAAAGGCAATCCAGAGAGAAGAGAGGGGTAAAAGACACAACAGCAAATTGCCAGAAACAAGGAATAATAATGGAAAACACAACGCAGGCTGCCGTCTCATCGGATGCATTACCTATAATACAGGTGGCCCTCGGCTTACGGCCACAACGGAGCCCAAAATGTACGTTGCTAAGCGAGACAGTTGTAAAGGGAGTTTTGCCCCCTTTTACGACCTTTCTGACCACTGTCGTTAAGCGAGTCACTGCAGTTGTTAAGTCAGGAACACGGTTGTTAAGCAAATCCGGCTTTCCCCGTTGACTTTGCTTGTCCGAAGGTCGCAAAAGGAGATCGCATGACCTGGGGAGAGGGTAACGGTCGTAAATAAGAACCAGTTGCGGCCGTCACAAATGTGAGTCAGTTGCCAATTGTCTGAATTTTGGCCACGTGATCACGGAGCTGATACAATTGTTTAACTGTGTAAAATGATCATACGTCATTTTCTTCAGTGGTGTTTTAATGTTGAATGTCCACTAAGCGAACTGCTGTAAGTCCAGGACTGCCTGTACGATGATAATAATAAGAAAATTATTGTAGCTCAGGGTTGAACTGTGGGGAGTCCTGTGGGGCGTTCTCTGAACATGGTGGTTTTCCTGCAGACATTCCATGACCTGATTGGGTGACATCATCAGCGCTAGAACCCCATTCCTTTATAGCACTGATGATGTTACCTAGTTGGGTAATGAAATGCTTGTAAGAAAAAAAACCACACAGGCTCAGAGAGCACTAACAACCGACCTTCTTTCCCTCCCTCCCTCCCTCCATTCCATCCCCTTCCTTCTTTCCTTTCTTCCTCCCTCCCTCCTCTTTCTTTTCTTTCCTCCCTCCCTCCTCTTTCTTTTCCTCCCTTCCTCCCTCCCTCCCTCTGTTCCATCCCCTTCCTTCCTTCCATTCCCTTCCTTCGTTCCTCCCTCCCTTCTCCCCTTCCTTCCTTCTTTCCTTCCTTCCTTTCTTCCTCTCTCTATCCCTCCTCTTTCTTTTCCTCCCTTTCTTCCTCCCTCCATTCCTCCCTTCTCCTTTCCTCCCTCCCTCCCTCGCAAAGGAGCCCACATATTATATATAGCGCGGATATATTGAATTAAACTACAATGGGCATAAACAGAGGTTACACCTTCTTGTTCGCTGAGGGTAATCAACTGTGGTAATGACTCCTTTGTCACATGCAAGGAAGAGTCTTATCTACCCGTATTGTGTGTCAGAGAAGATTACTCTGTGTTTGAGCCCCACAGCCTGACCAAGTCACGCTGAGTCAGATGACTGAATGAACATACGTAGAATCCCAGGGGTGGAAGGAACCTCGGAGGGCTTCTAGTCCAACCCTCTACTCAAGGCAGGAGTCTCGTATGAAGACTTCCCTTGTCAGCTGGACACCTGCTTAAGACGTGGACAGGAGACCACCAGGAAATCCTTGGACTGAGAAATTGAGAAACGTCTCAGAAGTTAGCTATGGTATCTTAGATTGCCACAGAGAAGACTACAACTAAGAGCATATTTTTATTTTAGTCAGTAATTTTCACCCCAGTTGGGATGCTCTGGATTTTATACAGTTGCCTTCAGGTAATAAAATGAGGACAAAAACTCCTGGGATGTCAGCAGTAGAGTTGAGCGAACTGTCAAGAATAATCAGCATCATTATTATCTGTAGAATGAATTCGAGTTGGGCTAAACTTAGTATGTCTTGCAGACAAAATTAATGCATGACTGAAACAGGATTTCTCTGGAACGGAAGGTAATCCACGAATCTACAATTTCAGTTTTGTGAAAGATTAAAGAGATATAAGGGGCTTCCTTGCCCAGTTTCCAGCATGTTAAGAGAACAGAATCTTGTTACATCATTTAACCTATTAGAAAACATCACGTAATTTCAATAATTTCTCTATAATGCAACCCGCTTAATTTTGCCTCCCTGCTGAATGGTCCATGTAGAATTGTAGAATTAGATCATATGAGTTAAGTTAAACTTTCCTGAATAATTGGGGTTTTTTTTCTTGCTGTCGGTGAATATGTCCAGAGGACTCTGTCTGCCTTGGTAAAATCACATTTGGAATATTGCATCCAGTTTTGGTTGCCACGATGTAAAATAAAAGATGTGGAGACTCTAGAAAGAGGGCAGAGAAGAGCAACAAAGAGGATTAGGGGACTGGGGGTTAAAACCAGGGGTGAAATCCAGCAGATTCTGACAGGTTCTGGAGAACCGGTAGCGGAAATTTTGAGCAGTTCGGAGAACCGGCAAATACCATCTCTGGCTGGCCCCAGAGTGGGGTGGGAATGGAGATTTTGTAATATCCTTCCCTTGCCATGCTCACCAAGCCACACCACGCCCACCAAGCCACGGCCACAGAACTGGTAGTAAAAAGATTGGATTTCACCACTGGTTAAAACATATGAAGAACGGTTGCTGGAATTGGGTGTGTCTAGTTTAATGAAAAGAAGGACTAGGGATGACATGATAGCAGTCTTCCGATGTTTGAGGGGCTGCTACAAAGAAGATTTGGGGGTCAAACTATTCTCCAAAGCACCTGAGGGCAGGACAAGAAGCAATGGATGGAAACTCATCAAGGAGAGAAGCAACCTGGAATTAAGGAGAAAATTCCTAACAGAATGATTAACCAGTGGAATGACTTGCCTCTAGAAATTGTAAATGCTCCAACACTGGAGGTTTTTAAGAAGAGATTGGACAGCCATTTGTCTGAAGTGGTATCTCCTGCTTGAGAAGAAGGTTGGACTAGAAGACCTCCAAGGTCCCTTCCAACTCTGTTATTCTATTAATCTGCTGATAAATATTCTTGATCCAGGCAACTAAGTTTTACGTCTGTGACGTAGCCAGAATTGAAGCCTGCATGAATAAATGTAGATTATTGGCATCTTCCAAACTTGCAGAACAAAATCTCCCAAAGGAGAGGCTTTGGCATTAATAAGCGTCATAGGGAGACTGCTTTAGGAGTGGTACGGTGGCCTAGAGGTGGGGCTCTCGTCTCACAATCAGGAGGCTGTGAGTTCGATCCTAGGTAGAGGCAGATATTTCTCTCTCTGGGCATACTGGGAATATATCTGCTGAACAAAACTCCTCATTGGCGACAGGAAGGACATCTGGCCAGTAAACACTCAGCTCCATTCAGTTGCCCAGACTCCACCCCGCAAGGGATTATGGGGTTGTTAAATGAAGGAATTGATAAGGAGCCAGCTTTAATTTATGACAGAATGTGGGATAGTCTTAACTCCATATTGTTGTGGTCCACCAGCAGCCTGTGGAGCTGGCAGCGGAGTCGGACAGTGAGGAGGCTGGGAAGGACCATGGGCCAGTCCTGGAGTCTGGGGAAGGCCCGGATGAGGGCTCTGCGTTGGAGGCAGAGATGGGGCCAGGGCCATCGGGGAGTGATGCACGGACTCCGGATCCTCCAGAGTCGGACATCAGAGAGGCAGAGGAACAGGGGGAGCCTGTTCCTAGTGCATGCATGTGCAGAGCTGCTAGAAGGCACAAACAGTTAAAACAAAAGGGATGACTCAGGAGTAAGGCCTGGAGATGATTGGCCCCTCCCATAAGGCTAAAAAGAGGAGCAAAGGCACGTGGGCCCTTTGCAGGAAAGCAACATTGTTAATTCTGTTCCCAGTCGGCATCTCTGTTTGATTCTGGACTCCGTGTAGCTTTGCCAAGTAGGTCCTTGGCAGAGTGTCAAGAGAGATAAAGGTTGGTAATTATCCTGAAGGACTTCTCCCGAAGGACTTTTTGCAACTAATTGGGACTCGATAAAAGAGGTTTGTTGCACTAAAAGAGGTTTTTGGGACTACTCATGTGTTTTAATGACCAGGAAGTCTAAGTCATAACACATATTGCCATATGGATAGTTCTTGATTTACAACTATTTGTTTAGTGGCCATTCATAGTTACAACAGCACTGAAACAAAAGCGACTTATGACCGTTTTTCACACTTACGTCCATCGCAACATTCCCTCTGGTCAAGTGATCAAAACTCAGACCCTTGGCAACTGACTCAGATTTATGACGGTTGTAGTGTCCCGCGGTCATGTGATCCAGTGGTGAAATGTAAAATTTATTACTACCGGTTCTGTGGGCGTGGCTTGGTGGTGGTGGTAATGTGACTGAGTGGGCGTGGCCAACTGTTTTTCTTTTTTACTTTCAAAACCATTTTGTAAAAAAAATGCTTTTAAAAGCCTTTGATGATCCCAGCTGACTTGCCTGATGGCAGAGGCTTTTCTTTTTTTTAAAAGCCTCTGACGATCCCGGCTGACTTGCCTGATCGGCAGAGGCATTTTTTTCCTTTTAAAAACATTTGTTTCTATAACCTCTTCGGCCAAAGAGGTTGTAGAAAAAATGCTTTTAAAAATAATTTTTAAAAAAAGCCTCTGATGATCGCGCGGCTCAGCTGGACAATGGGGGGCGGGCAGGGATTTTTGCTACCGGTTCTCCGAACCACCTGCCTCCATCGCTACCGGATCAGGCGATCCAGTCCGAACCGGGAGCATTTCACCCCTGATGTGATCCCCTTTTGTGACCTTCTGACAAGTCATGTCGACGCGGAATCCAGATTCACTTCACAACAGTGTTACTATCATAACCACTGCAGTGATTCCCTTAACAACTATGGCAAGAAAAGTTGTGAAATGGGGAACAAAACTCACTTAACACATGTTTGCCTTAGCAGCATGAATTCTTGGCTCCATTGTGGTTGTAAGTCGAGGACTACCCGTATTGTTTATTACTTATAGTCAAACTCCAGAGGAAAAATACAGTAAATAAATTATCCTCCAAGGCAACCTTAACTTTCTGAAGACTTTCATGGGTGTGGTTGTGTAGTTTTTTTTAAAATTTGATTTGCCATCGCTGTTTTTCTTGGGATGCTTTTTAAAAGTTTCCAGCTTAGATGATGTCCTGTTTCTCGAACCGAGTAATAAACCTGAGGTTTCTAAAAGAAAAATCTTTGTTTCTTTTTTTCCTTAAAAAAAAAAAAGCCAAATCTCTAGCAATGCAGACAAGCAGAGAAGTTTGGTTAGATATAAGTGCCAGATGGATGGTTCACCAAAAGACAACATTCTATGCAAGGGAACCTTAAGGACGAAATCTGTAATAGACAACCTAAAATGAAGCATTATAATAAAGATTCTTCGGAGCCGAAAGAGTATTTTTATAGGTTTCTGTTGGGCAGCAGGCTAGACAATGATGAGATTAAGAGCAAGCTTAATCATGGCATCCTGGACAAATTTATGTGGTTTTTTTTTTTTTACCCAATTTGATTAACTAGATTACATTACTCTGTCTTTTAAAACGGCACGGCTTAATCTAATTTTAAAAGAAACAGTTCTAACTCTCTACAATTTTCGTAGATGGGGACAAGAAAATCACGGGGAAACCAAAGCCGAGACATGAATGTCCTTTGATGGAACTATCATTCCAGCTGCAGGGAACATCTGCAAAACTCTATTCCCGCCACCCCACCCAATTAGCGTGTAATTGCAACTTTGAACGGTCACTAAATGAATAGTTGTAAGTCGAGGATTACCTCTAGCTGAGAACATCAAAGCTGATCGCTGATGTGATATGCCACGGATGTTCGTGCCGATTCACTGGGAATTGAGGTTGGATTATTTATTTTAAATGCTGATTTGGTGCCTTGAAACGAATCTTTCTTCCTCTGCGGACTAAGAAAAGCGGGAAGGTATGCACAGGTAGTCCTCGACTTATGACCGCAGTTGAGCCTGAAACTTACTTTGCTAAGCATCAGTGGGTTTCACATTTTGTTACCACTGGTTTGCTGTGCGTGCGCCCTCACTTCACACATGCATCTTTCGCGTATGCGCCTGGCCTCAACGTGCCTAAATAGGACGGCATAGAGTCATGGCGCTGCAAATTCCACTACCGTTTCGCCCAAACTGGTCCGAACCGGCTGAATACCACCTCTCTTGCTAAGTGAGAAATTTGTTAAATAGATTTTGCTTCGTCTTACGACTTTTCTTGCCACATTTCTTAAGTGAATCATTGTATCTGGTAAATTAGTAACACGGTTGTTAAGTGAGTCCAGTTTCCTCATTGACTTTGCTCATCAGGAGGTCACAAAAGGGGATCATGTAACCCCGGGGACATTGCAATAGACATAAGTACATGCCAGCTGCCGAGTGTCTGAATTTTGATCACGTGGCCACTGCAACGGTCGTAAGTGGGAAAAACCGGTCATAAGTCACCTTTTTCAGTGCCATTGTAACTTTGAATGGTCACCAAATGAACAGTTGTAAGTTGGGGACTACATGTATTGCCTTTATTATTTTCCGGTAATGATGAACTATAGGTAGTCCTCCACTTACGACCATTCGTTTAGTGACCGTTGGAACTGAGAAAAGTGATTTAGGGCCGTTTCTCACAGTTACGACTTTTGAAGCATCCCCGTGGTCAGGTGATCAAAATTCAGATACTGGGCCCACTGATTCATATTTACGACGGTTGCCAATGTCCCCAGGTTATGGGATCGACTTTTGCGAATGGCTGACGAGCAAAGTCAACAGGGAAAGCAGATTCACTCAACGAGCGTGCAGTGCTAACTTAACAAATACAATGATTCACTTAAGAAATGTGGCGAGAAGAGTCGTAAAATCACACAACACTCGCTTAAAAAATTTCTCAACTTAGCAACATAAGTTTCGGGCGCGATTGCGGTCAACGGGAAAGCCAGCTTCACTTAACAATTGCATTACTAACTTAAGAACTGCAATGATTGACTTAACAATTGTGGCAAGAAAAGTCGTAACGTGGGGAATTTGGGACTCAGTTGTGTTCGTATGTTGAGGACTACCCGTGTTTCCCCAAAAATAAGATCAGGTTTTATATTAATTTTTGCTCCAAAAGACGCATTAGGGCTTACTTTCTGGTTAGGTCTTATTTTGGGGAAAATACAGTACTAAACGCCTCTGTCTGCAGATGATCTTAACTGGAGCTTATTTTTGGGGTAGGGCTTATATTATGAGCATCCTGAAAAATCATGCTAGGGCTTATTTTCCGGTTGGGTCTTATTTTCGGGGAAACAGGGTACCTATACAAACGTGGGGTGGAAATTCGGGGTTTTAAGAGGTGGAATGGGGTGCAATTTTGGGATTTTTTAAAAAAAATTTGATTTATATGCCGCCCTTCTCCGGAGACTCAGGGCGGCTTACAATGCGTTAAGCAATAGCCTTCATACTTTTGTATATTTATATAAAGTCAGCTTATTGCCCCCACAAACTGGGTCCTCAATTTACCTACCTTAGAAAGGATGGAAGGCTGAGTCAACCTTGAGCCTGGTGGGATTTGAACTTGCAGTAATTGCAGGCAGCTGGTGTTAATAACAGGGTGCTTTAGACCACTGTACTATCCAAGGCTCTTTGGGATTACATTGTTTGCACCCTTATCATCCATGGAGAAACAACAGTTTTTTTTTGTTGTTGTTTTGTTTTCTTCCCCAAAAGAGACAGCATTATCTTCCCCTTACGGATTTGTTTAAAAGATCTTCTGTGGCGTTTGAGGACGTTTTTGAAATTATGAGTTTCTCTGGAGAACAAACCTCACCCTCAGCTTGTCAGCGCATAACATTTCACAGGCTCTTTAGCCTGAAGTATTTATTTTAGACATTGTCTCGTAACGTCACGAGGGCTCTCCTACGGTTGCAGGGGACGTAAAACATCAACCCAAAAGGTAGCACCAACATGGCCGCTTGTTGCGATAGATGTTTGCCTTGGCATGACCCAAATGCTAATCCTGGTCAATGAAAGCTTCGTGAGCGCACGACGAAATCCACAGTTACCGTATTTTTCGGAGTACAAGACGCATCTTTTTCCCCTCTAAAAGAGGCTGAAAATTTGGGCGCGTCTTATACTCCGAATGTAGCTTTTTCGAAGCTTTTTTCCAGCCCTAACAAGGCGCTAACGAGGTGCTAGTGAGCGATCTTCCCAGCTTTGCCTGCTCCGCTGTGCTTTAATGAGGCGCTAGCAAGTGACGTGATCTCCATGCTTTGTTCCAACTCTCAGCTGTTCTTTAGAAGCTTTTTTTCAGCCCTAACTAGGCGCTAACCGAGTGAAGCAATCTCCCCTCCCACCACCTTTGCCTGTTTTTCTCATTGCTGCTTCCTCTCAGCTGTGCCTTAGAAGCTGTTTTTTTTATCCCCAAGCAGGGGATAAAAAACCAGCAAACTAATGTGCTGAAGCTGACCAGACTAAGGACGCTAGCCAGATGAATACCTAGTAGGCAGATTCCCCCCCCCCCCACACACTATTTTCCTCCCCAAAAACTAAGCTCCGTCTTATATTCCCAAAAATACGGTACGTCTTTGATTCACAAACATCCATTGGCAAAAGGGAAGCAGGATGCTCCCTCCCACATTGGAGTAGACCAGGTGCTTCGACAGAAAAACACTTAATCTCTCCCCTGGTTCAGCTGATAAAGGGAGGAGAACTTGTGGCTCAGAGGTTAATTCAACTGCCTAACATGCAGGCAGCCCAAGCTGGAATCCGAGGAAGGGTATGGCTAGCTGATGAGAGCTAAATAGCTTGAAATAGATCTATACTAGTCTCCTTTTATTTCTTTATCAGTGAATATAAATTTGATATATATATATGTGTGTGTCTGTGTGCGCGTGTGTTAAATTAAGTGGTATTAAATGGTAAAGCTGATTGAACAGGGGGTTGGACTAGAAGACCTCCGAGGTTCCTTCCAGCCAGGGGTGGTATTCACTCATTTTCTCTACTGGTTCGCAAATG
>WNWU01013721.1:3131146-3134186 GCA_012654045.1 Ptyas mucosa
CCAGGATAGATTAATATGTAGAAAAACACAGAAGGAGAATACCGTAGCAATGGTTATTTATTACTTAATGAAAAGGCAGCAGCTCAAAACTCTAGGAGAAGGAAAACATTTTGCAAGCTCTTGTCCGGATGCCAAGGAAGGGCTAAGGCTGAAGAGAAACAAATAGCTAATTAACCCAAAAGACTCGGTCTTGCTCTTCAGAGTTAGCAATCTGATGTTTTGTTTTATGGATTAAATTTAATTTGAAACGCTTCATTTAAACTCCAGGAAAAATAATGATTTTTTTAAAAAAAAAATAGTTTAGATTGGATGTGTATGTCTTACATCACTGGAAAGAAAACACTCCTACAAATATCCATATTTGGATATTTTTCTGGAACTTCGGGGTTTTGTTTTTTGCAAAGGCTGAAAGTGAACATTTGAAACTTGGTCCTTCTGTGAAAGTTTTAATGTTGGCAGGAAAAAAACCCAAACCTCTGTTGTTTATTAGTCAAAGTTCTCACCCGGAATTTGTCCCGCATTTCCAGGGAAATAATAATTTTATAAAACAGTTCCTCTTTCCTTAATTCTTTTTTGTTCCAAAAGAACAGTTAGAGGAATACTTTACGGAGTTTGCGACTCTGTGCATGAGGAAAAATGGATAACATCACACAATTCCAGGTGAAAATAACACAAGGCTGCATTTTCTTTAGTGGTTAGTTAGTTACATGTGTTTACATGGGCAAAACAACCCAAAATGGGAAGTGGGTGTAACTTGTAAGTAACTTCAACTTTGTTTATTAATCAGTACTGCCATCTTGTGGGAATTGGCTGCACTTCTGTTCTTTGACAAACAGATGATGCTCAGGGTCGAAAAACATCTTGTACCAATGCAATTTCCTTCTCCTTCTCTCTTCTCTTCCCCCTTCTTCTCTTCTTCTTCTCCTTCTTTCTCCTTCCTCCTCCTCCCTCCCTCCCTCCCTCCCTTCCCCCTCTTCCCCTTCCTTCCTTCCTCCTCCCTCCCTCCCTTCTTCTCCATCCCTTCTCCCCTTCCTACCTTCCTTCCTTCTCTTCCTCTTCCTTCCTTCTTCATTCCTTCCTTCCTCTCTCTCTCCCATCCACCCTTCCTACCTCCCTACCTTCCTCCTCTTCCTTCCTCCCTTCCTCCTCCCTCCCTTCTTTCCTCCCTCCCTCCCTCCTCCTCCTCTTCCCATTTCGTCCTTCCTCATCTCTTTCCTTCCTTCCTCCTTCCTTCCTTCGTTTCCCATCTCTTTCCTCCCTCCCTCCCATCCACCCTTCCTTCCTACCTTCCTTCTTTCCTTCCTACCTTCCTATCTTCCTCCTCCTCTTCCTTCCTTCCTCCTCCCTCCCTCCCTTCTTCTCCCTCCCTTCTCCCCTTCCTACCTTCCTCCTTCTCTTCCCCTTCCTTCCTTCCTTCCTTCCTTCCTTCCTTCCTTCCTTCCTTCCATCTTTCCTCCATCCCTTCCTTCCTCCTCCTTCCCCCATCCCATCCCATCTCATGCCCCCTCCCTTCCTTTTTCCCTTCCTTCTCCTCCTCCCCCCTTCTCCCTCCCCCCTCTGCCTTCCTGTTTCCCTATGCAACTTTTATTCTCTTTTTATTTAAAAAAATATTTTAAAAAATGGATCTTTCATTTGGGATTTGATAGGGCAACATAAACGCACACCCTCCGCTCTCCCATTCCAGCAAACCAAAACCCACACAAGACTAATAAAACAGCAGAAAAACCAAAGCCGAATTAAAAATAGTTCAAATTGCTAGATTGCTATAACAGCTATAATTAAATACCTTATTAAGCCATCGCTTCAGAATATCATCTGCGAAGAACAGAGGAGACAGAAAATAATTATATGGTATATATAACCATTTTGGCACGTGTAGAATTTTAATATATTCTTCTCTTTTTCTTTTTCAGACCAGTATAAGGGAAGGTCTGCTCTTGAAACAAACGAGCTCTTTTCAAAGGTGGAAAAGACGTTACTTTAAACTGCGGGGCCGAACTCTTTACTATGCCAAGAACTCCAAGGTAAAAATTTATTATTCACTTATTAGGAACATGCTTTGCCTGATATAATAATTGTATTTTTGAGGCTTTTAAAAATATCTTGCTATGGAAGATGAGCGATAAAATAAGATTGCTGCTGTGCTTTTTTCCCCCTTGCAACTATTCTATTTCCTTCTACTTACAGCCTAACTTTCTAAGGCGCTCAAAAGAAGCAAAGGTTGTACGTTTGGCTTTTGATTTGGCAAGGAGATTATTTGATAGCCTAGCTATGAATGAATGCAGATTGGATTTACATTGTTTGCGTTCATTTCAAATGGATCACGGGTTAAAACTGGCCTGATTCAGTATTGAATCAAAACTGAATACAGTATTCCACACTTGGAATCCTGCCTCCAGTTTTGGTCGCCACGATGTAAAAAAGATGTGGAGACTCTGGAAAGAGTGCAGAGAAGAGCAACAAAGAGGATTAGGGGACTGGAGGCTAAAACATAGGAAGAACGGTTGCAAGAACTGGGTATGTCTAGTTTGATGAAAAGAAGGACTAGGGGAGACAGGATAGCAGTCTTCCAATATCTCAGGGGTTGCCACAAAGGAGTCAAGCTATTCTCCAAAGCACCTGAGGGCAGAGAAGAAGCAATAGGTGAAAACTTAATTAAGGAGAGGAGCAACCTAGAACTAAGGAGAAATTTCCTGACAGTTAGAACAATTAATCAGTGGGACTTGCCTCCAGAATGCACCAACACTGAAAGTTTTAAAGAAGATGTTGGATAACCATTTATCTGAAGTGGTGTAGGATTTTCTGCCTAAGCAGGGGGTTGGACTAGAAGACCTCCAAGGTCCCTTCCAACTCTATTATTCTATTCTATTCTATTCTGTTCTATTCTATTCTGTTCTGTTCTGTTCTGTTCTATTCTATTCTATTCTATTCTATTCTATTCTATTCTATTCTATTCTATTCTATTCTATTCTATTCTATTCTATTCTATTCTATTCTATTCTATTCTATTCTATTCCATTCCATTCCATTCCATTCCATT
>WNWU01013721.1:3143062-3163062 GCA_012654045.1 Ptyas mucosa
GAGACAGAGAGACAGAGAGACACACACCAGAGAGAGACACAGAGAGAGACACAGAGAGAGAGAGACAGAGAGAGAAAGAAAGAGAGGGAGAGTGAGAGAGACAGAAAAAGGGAGGGAGGGAGGGGAGAGAGAGAGAGAGAGAGAGAGAGATATGAGTGTGTGTATGTGTGTATGTGTAGGTGAACCTGAGGTCACTTTATGAGTTTCTCTGGAGCCAGATGGCTTCATTTCTTCAACGTCCTTGTTTCCAGAAGTCCTAGCTCAAGTCCTCCTTCTGATCTTCTTTCTAATACTTGGGTGGGTGAAGAAGGAACCTAATAACAGGTAAGCAAAGGCGAGCGGAAGAGGTCCATTATCTTTCCCTCTGGTTTTCTCTCTTTCATTCTTTCTTTCGTCGAATGCAACAGATGGTGAACTGGGAATCCGGTCTGGTTGACATCACAGTTCAACTTCCAGTACCTTCCCAGTACAGGTAGTCCTCGACGTACGACCACAATTGAGCCCCAAAGTTTCTGTTGTTAAAGGAGAACATTTGTGAAGTGAGTTTTGCCCCATCGTATGACTTTTCTCACCATGGTTCTTCAGTGAATCCCTGCCGTCGTGAAGCTAGTGACAGTATAGAATTAGCTAAGGTTTCATGTAACCAGAGATTGCCGTGCTCACCAAAAACGCAGCACAACCTGACAGACGGGGAAAGCTGTCCATTATCCGAGTTGAATGACATTCCCATTCAGACGGGTCACCCTGCCAATCCTCAATTCAGATATAATTTCTCCAGTCTGAAATTCTTCAGGGTTATTAAAACGAAGACAAAACAATATAGTGTATAACTGACTTCTGGGAAACAGCAGGTTTAAGAACATGAAGCAACATATTTTTTTTCCATCCTGGTTAGATTCATTGCTTGCTATATCTTTTTACCTTTCTGGAGACCTGATTTTGGAAAGCTTAAACGATGCCATAATCTATTTATATCAGTAGAACACGATTCCCAGAATCTGAATTTCCACGTAAAGATCCACTAGAACAGGGTCTAATTTGATAATCCTGCTTTAGCCCCTTACAGACCTCCTAGGAATGGGGTGAGATCAACAGTAGACAGTCTAAGGTTAAAGTTTTGGGGGTTTGGGGAAGAAACCACAGAGTCAGGTAGTGCATTCCAGGCGTTGACCACTCTGTTACTGAAGTCATATGTTCTGCAATTGAGTTTGGAGCAGTTTACCTTGAGTTTGTATCTATTGTGTGCTTGCGTATTGTTGTGGTTGAAGTATTCATTGACAGGTAGATTGTAGCAGATAATTTTATGTACTACGCTTAGGTCAGACCGAAGGCGACGTAGTTCTAAGTTGTCTAAACCCAAAATTTCAAGTCTGGTGGCATAAGGTATTCTATTGGAGGTAGAGGAATGGAGGACTCTTCTCTTGAAATATCTCTGGACTTGCTCGATATGCAGTGCGGATTCCAGACAGATGAGCTGTATTTAAGAACTGGTCTAGCAAATGTTTTGTATGCTCTAGTTAGCAGTACAATATTACTGGAGAAGAAGCTACGCAAGATTAGGTTTACAACTTTTAATGCCTTTTTGGCAATGCTGTTACAGTGAGCCCTGGCACTTAGATCTTTAGAGATGAGTACTCCAAGGTCCTTGACAGAATGAGGGTCGTCTACGAGGTCGTATCCGCCCAGCTTATATTTGATGTTCTGATTTTTTTGCCAATGTGTAAGACAGAACATTTGTTGGTTGAGATCTGGAGTTGCCAATTGTTTGACCATTCTGACACATAGTCGAGGTCTTTTTGTAGAGTGGCAGCATTGTTGGTGGTGTTGAATAGTTTTACATCATCCGCAAAGAGAACGCAGTTGCTTATAATATGATTGCAAAGGTCATTTATGTAAAGTATAAAGAGGGTGAGTCCTAAAACGCTGCCTTGGTGGACACTTAACAACCAAAAAGTCATAAAACGGGGCAAAACTCACTGACAACAAATGTTTTACTCGCCAACGGAAATTTTGGGCTCAGTTGCGGTCGTACGTTGAGGACTACCTGTAGTTTTTTTAAAAAGGGTGTTCTGACAGCTTTATTTTGTATTCCCCTGTGTAATGATATTCCCTACTCCTTCGTCGACGTTCAGGAAAAGGAACGGATACCAAGGATTTGAACCGAGCAAGAAAGCAAAGGATGGAAAAAGATTTTTCTGTTTGTTTATATGAAAATGCTCAGGAGTTTCTGCTAATTTGCCACGTGACTCTGGGGCTCTGTGTGTGTGTGTGTATATGTGTGTACTGAGTGAGCTTGCCTGATGTGTTAGTGCCATTTGTGGAGAGCAGCAAAGACTGAACACATTGCCAAGAAGACCGGGTAAGTCGTGGCTAGGAAGATCTCCTATTTTTGCAAAACGCTAAACCAGGTTTATCAAATTAGACCTTATTCTAGTGGATCTTTACATGGAAATTCAGATTCTGGGAATCGTTGTTCTACTGATATAAATAGATTATGGCATCGTTTAAGCTTTCCAAAATCAGGTCTCCAGAAAGGTAAAAAGATATAGCAAGCAACGAATCTAACCAGGATGGAAAAAAATATGTTTGTTTGCTTCATGTTCTTAAACCTGCTGTTTCCCAGAAGTCAGTTATACACTATATTGTTTTGTCCTCGTTTTAATAACTGTGAAGAATTTCAGACCGGAGAAATTATATTTGAATTTAGGATTGGCAGGGTGACCCGTCTGAATGGGAATGTCATTCAACTTGGATAATGGACAGCTTTCCCCGTCTGTCAGGTTCCGCTGCGTTTTTGGTGAGCACGGCAATCTCTGGTTACACGAAACCTTAGCTAATTCTATACTTGTCAAATGCAGGCTATCAGGAACAATTTATCTTTCTCAACCATCATGGTTACTAAGGTATAAACTTATGGATGTGTTTTAAAACAAAATTTGGAGAACATTCTGATTTTTCTTCTGGGCGTGTTCAAATCTAGTGCAGGATATATTATTTTGTTCTGAAATACGCCGAAAACGAAAACCTTTATTTTGAGTATTGTGGCTGCTGGGCTAATTCGCTCTTGCAACGGCGACGAAGGGGAGTTTTCTCATCTATGTGTCAGATAAAAGGAAGGTTTTTTTAAAAAAATTCTTACGTTCCGTTTGGATCTGCCTTCCCTTTAGCAATTTATAATCCTAACCTTAGCGATTGTTTTCAGATAATTACCCCGTTCCGGAGGTTGATATTGTGTGCGGAGAACAGAAAAGAGATGGAGGACTGGATTAGTTCGCTCAAGTCCGTCCAGTCCCGAGAACATTACGAGGTAAGCTTGAGACAATTTAAAAAAAAATAAATAAAAAAATTCAGGACTGTCTCTTTATCAAGCTGCAGAAAATAGGAAAAGAAAAATGTCCGTGTTCTTAATAAATCCACAAAGAACAAGCTGAGCATCGATTGGAGGTTTATATTTAGCCTGTTCTGTTTTTTGCTTCAAAAGAATGAATGTCTTGGGGTTTTTTGTTTGTTTGTTGGTTGGTTACTTTGCTTGAAAGGCGAACTTCTCCAAAACGTGGCAATTGGAACCCCTGGTATGTCTCGTACTTGGAATTCTGTCTTTTAATTTCTTTACCAGGCGGCCCAATTTAATGTGGAACATTTCTCAGGGATGCACAACTGGTATGCTTGCTCCCACGCGAGGCCCACTTTCTGCAACGTCTGCCGTGAAAGCCTCTCCGGAGTCACTTCCCACGGTTTGTCTTGCGAAGGTAAATCCGTCCCCTCTGAATCATCATTTAGCATGAAAATGCAAAATACGGCTCCTTTATTTAAAGAGAGGGGTGGTTTTTGCTAGCGGGTGTCAGTGAATGTTTCTCTTTTTATCCTGAACAATTTACCCGTGTTTTCATGAACTGGTTAACAAATCTGCATTTCCAAGTTTGCTGATTTGCTTCTAGGCTACATATCAACAGACGTTCCTTAACTTACGACTTAGGAATTTTGCTTGCAAGTCGCTGTAGTCATAAAGTCGAGGCAACTGTTGACTGGTCTAGACTTTTCAGCTCATGAGAGGAATGGTGGCCTTGCAGCTTTGAAGCAACCCGCTATTGCCATCTCTCTGATTTGTTCAGCTTTTTTGGCTAATTACAAAATTCACGCGACATGTTCAAACCTGATTTGGGAGAGGCCCTTGCCATTTGTTTTAGGGAGCATGAGAAGGAAGGGAACCTGCACTAGCTGGGGTCAGGACATTGATTAAATGTAGGTTATTATGCCTATCTGTTGATTGAACAAAGAGGGAGGGTGGATGTTGGTTCTCTGAGCTTGTGGGTTGGTTTCCAGATGTTTTGTTACCAGGCTAGGTAACATCTTCAGCAGAGTTTAGGGGATGTCCATGTCTGTGTTCTTCTGCTTATAAGGGCTTGGTGTGGTCAGTAGGTCTTGTGATGAAGAAGTCACATCAGGTGAGGGTCCTGTGATGGGTCTTGAGATGGGTCAGGTATGGGTCACATCAGGTGAGGGTTGTGATGGGACTTGTGATAGGGAAGTCACATCAGGTGAGGGTCTTATGATGAGGAGGTCACATCAGGTGAGGGTTGTGATGGGACTTGTGATGGGGAAGCCACGTCAGGTGAGGATCTTGTGATGGATCAGATGTGGGTCACATCAGGTTAGGGTCTTATGAGATTGCCTCAGGGTTTTGTGATGGGTCTTGAGATGGGTCAGGTGAGAGTTGTGATGGGACTTGTGATGGTGAAGTCATGTCAGGTGAGGGCAGTGATGGGTTTCAAATTTTTTTACTACCTTCTGTGGTTCTGTGGGTGTGGCTTGGTGGGTGTGGCAGGGGAAGGATACTGAAAAATCTTCATTTCCTCCCGATCAGCTGGGACTTGGGAGGCAGAGGATAGATGGGGGCGGGACCAGTCAGAGGTGGTATTCGCTGGTTCTCCGAACTACTCAAAATTTCCGCTACCGGTTCTCCAGAACTGGTCAGAACCTGCTGAAACCCACCTCTGGGTGAGGGTCTTGTGATGGGTCTTGAGGTGTGAGACATGTCAAGTGAAGATCTTGTGGTGGGTCTTGTGATGGTCATGTCCGGTGAGGGTCTTGGGTGGGTCTTGAGATGAATCAGGTGTGAGTCACATCAGGTGAGGGTCTTGTGATGGGGAGGTCATGTCAGGTGAGGGTCATTGGGAGGTGAAATCCTGGTTGGGGAAGCTTGATTGGGTTGGCTGAGGGTCGGTGCCATCTCTGTTTAGCTGTGTGATTGATCTGGGTTCTGAGGGGTTCATGGGCTGGTTGAAGGACATGTGCTATATGGATAGTCTCACTTACCAACTACTTCATTTAGCAACTGGTTGAAGTTACAATGGTGTAAAAAAACCCACCTCCCAGCTTTGCAGCCAACATTTGCATTTGTAACCATTGTGACATCCCAATGTCACCTAACCACCTCTCAGCTTTGCAACTGATGCGCCTTTACAACGGTCACAGGTCCTGCGATTGTCGTTTGCACACTTTCACAATGGGCGTGGGACGAGCGGAGTTTGTGGAGACCGTGGAAGCAACATTGCGAGTCACGTTCATTCGGTGTTTTGTTTAACTAGCAAATAGGAAGTGAGGCCATTCGTCCGTTGTGGTCTGGTGGGTTTTCTTCTTAGCAACCCTGGTGCTCAGCGCTGGAGTTGCTGGGTCTCAATTGTGATAGTTAAACAACCTGGAACACGGGCCTGTGTGTTGTCCGTGCTCCTTGGTGTGCAAGAATTAACATTGATCTTGTGTGCAGTGTTGCTGGGAAGAAATGTCATCGTGCTTCCGTTGACTGGGGCATCGAATGACCTCACATCCTGTTTGCTAATTAAACAAAACATCGTATGACTTGTGAAGTGACTTCCATGGTCTCCATGAACTCCGCTTGTCCCAAGCCAATTTGGGACTATCTGTAGCTTGCTCCAGTTCAGTGGTCTGGAAGACAGTTTTCATGTCCCTCTGGTCCTTCTCTTTGATACGGTCGACATACCTTGTTCCCTCAACCATTCGTCATACAATTTAGCCTCCCGTCCTCTAATGATCTTCATTGCTCTTCTCTGCACTCTTTCTAGAATCTCAGCATCTTTTCTCTATCGTGGTGACCAGAACTGTACACAACATTTCAAAGGTGGCTTCACTCGTGTGATATAAAGTGGCATTATCACTTCTGATGATCGTCCCAAAGGTGCTTTTTTCAAGAGACAAACAGGACTTCCTGGTTTGGCTTTGAAGACGTTTCGCTTCTCATCCAAGGAGCTTCTTCAGCTCTGAACTCTGAATGAGCTGAAAAAGCTCCTTGGATGAGAAGCGAAATGTCTTTAAGGAAAAACAAAGAAAGTCCAGTTGCCTCTTGAAAAAAAGCACCTTTGGGACAACCATGACCTGGGTGGCTGAGAATCTCCATAAACACTTCTGGTGGTCTTGATGCATATGAGGTTGTGCATGCATGCAGCTGAGGAATAATCAATGCATGGATTCATCAGAATAGAGCTGGGAGGGACCTTGGAGGTCTTCTAGTCCAACCCTCTGCTCAAGCAGGAGACCCTCTACCATTTGAGACAAGTGGCTGTCCAGTTTCTTCTTAAAAGCCTCCAGTGTTGGAGCACCCATAACTTTTGAAGGAAAGCTATTCCATCCGTTGATTGCTCTCACTGTTAGGAATTATCTCCTTAGTTCTAGCTTGCTTCTCTCCTTGGTAAGTTTCCATCCATTGCTTCTTGTCCCACTTTCAGGTCCTTTGGAAAATAGGTTGACCCCCTCTTTATTTTATTTTATTATTTATTAATCATATTTCTATGCCGCCCACTCTCCGAGGACTCTGGGCGGCTTACACCAAAGACAGTATACTAAATAGCATATTGCCCCCAACAATCTGGGTCCTCATTTTACCCACCTCGGAAGGGTAATCAACCTTGAGCTATGGAGATTTGATCTGCTGATCTGCTGAACTAGCAGTCAGCTGAAGTAGCTGCAGTACAGCACTCTAACCACTGCGCCACCTTGGCTCTTATTTGTTGCAGCCCCTCAAACATTGGAACATGGCTATCATGTCACCCCTAGACCACAGAGTTTGGGCCCTAATAGCAACAAGACGTTGACTCATGATGTCAGATTCTTAAAACTTAGAATATAGAATAATAGAGGTGGAAGGGACCTTGGAGGTCTTCTAGTCCAGCCCCCTGCTCAAGGAGACCCTATACTATTCCAGACAAGTGGCTGTCCAGTCTCTTCTTGAAGACCTCCAGTGACGGAGCACCCACAACTTCTGAAGGCAAGCTGTTCCAGTGATTAATTGTCCTCACTGTTAGGAAGTTTCTCCTTAAATGAATACCTTGTTTCATTCCGTCTACAATCCCTGGATTCTATCTGCAGGGTTTTTAAATCCAGCTATCCGTATTATTGGAAACTAAATAATATGCTTGGGCAACTATTATGCTTCCTGACAAGTTGAGCTGCACGTCCCAGGACTTGGATCTCGTCAGATTAATGTTTTTGTGTTTCTTTCTTTGGAACCAACAAAGGCATTTGGAGAAACAGCTGTTCTTGGAAAGCTACCAACTCAAAACTTCTGCGATGCTGAATCGCGCAGTGAAAGCTTGCAAGCAACACGACTTTCATTATGATAAATAATAATTATCCAGGACTTGGCTAAGGTTTGAAGTGGTTTACAGCCCTTGTTTATATAAGAGTGCAGATGCTATGCATCTTGGCTTCATAAGGTGTCTTACGAAGGGACTGTCTAGCAGCCTCTCTTTTGTGTGTGTATGTGTGTGTGTGATTTTGCTCGGGGAACACACAGCATTGATACAAGCAAAAGTAAGGCTTTCTCCTGTCTAGTTGTGTCCAATTCTATGGCACATTGCTCACCTCTGTTTCTTGGCTGAGGAAGCCAGCATTGTCCAAAACATTTTCTGTGGTCATGTGTACTTGCATTTTCATGCTTTTGAACTGCTAGGTGGGCAGGAGCTGGAGCAAGGAACGGGAGCTCACTCCTTTGTGTGGTGCTCGGGTCTCGAACCTGGGCTGTGAGCGGGAAAGCTGACAAGCTCAGCGTTTTTAACTGCTGAGCCATCGCGTCCCTGTGCAATGACAGATAGCTTGACCCTTTTTGAGAACTCGGCCATAACTTTCCGCTTAAGGACTAATGCTGGAGTAGCTGTCCATGGAAAGATGTCACCACGATACGAAGTAGACGCCGAAGCCCTAGAAAGAATGCAGAGAAGAGCAACAAAGATGATCGGGGATCTGGAAGCTAAACTGTACGATCAATGCCTGAGGGAGCTATGGATGGACTTCAACTTATGACTATAATTGAGACTGGAATTATGACTCAAAGTCATTGCAGTTGTAAGTTGAAGCATTGTGTGACCGAACCTGATTTTTCAGGTATTTTTGCCAGAAACTGGAAGTCAGTGACAGAAACTGGTAAAAAAAAACATTGCCATAAGACCTCAGAATGGTGCAAACGGCCGTAAGAGTCCATATGTATCTGTGTGTATGTGTATTTAGGAGAAAGAGAGGCAGAGAAAGAGAGGAGGTGGAGTCAAGAGAGGAAACAGCCTGAAGCTATTCTGTTGTCGCAAGCCCTCTAAGTCCATTCCTTCTTCAGTTCAATTACTCTTATCGCCAATTTAGATTGACTGTTAATTGACTAGATTCTTGTATGTATGTAGACATGAGCAATAAATCATCTTAAATGGAACTTAACATGTGGTCTTGATTCTCCTGACATTGTGTGTGTTTGTGCAACTGTCTTCACTACGAAAACAGGTTGTGAGTAGCTCTGGGAAGGTCCACCGTAACTTTGAACAGTTGTTAAGCAACCAATCGTAAGTTGAGAACTATCTGTAATTTGGCAAAGATTGAACTTTCTCCATAAATGGACCTTAGGTTAAGATTGATTTTGTGACCATGAAGGAGTTATGTTCTCAGGAACCTACATATATATTTAAAATATATATTTATTCCTTTCTCCTAGTATGCAAGTTCAAGGCTCACAAAAGATGTGCCGTTCGGGCAATAAATAATTGCAAATGGACAACATTGACTTCAATTGGAAGAGATATCATTGAGGATGAAGATGGTGTAAGTCTTTGCCACACGAAGTAAATCCTATTCTTCAGGTTAAGTGTTGAAAACAATAGCCTGTAATAACCATTAAGTAAGGTGAATTGTAGCTAGCTGTGGGTTCTGTCTAACAAACATGTTTTTAGCACATGATGTCCTGTTGAATTAAGTATGTAACTCTACCACCAAGAAGACCTTGGACTATTTTCAAGTAGGCCCCGGGGAGCTGCAGATTTGTTTCTAGCAGGATGGGAGGTGTCTATACAATAACTTCATTCCCAGCTGCAGAGAATGGCCAGATTTTAGAACCAATACGCCACCTGGTCTTGCAGTTGTGAAGCAAGAACAATAGTGGCCAAGGATTGAGAATGAGCAGATGAACAATGCCACCAGTGAAATGCTAAGGGTATCTGTTCAGCTCCTGAAGAAATACAGTAGCTCTTCTTCCAGCCATCTTTGAAGTGTGGTGGAAATCCTTGGGGGTCATCCTCATCTCCAACCTCATTCTCAACCACAACCTCATCCTCATCTCATCCTCATCTACATTCCTCATCTTCAACCTGCCTCAACTTCATCCTCACCCTCACCCTCAACATTTTAATCCTCACCCTCAACTTGAACCTCATCCTCATCCTTACTCTCACCCTCACCCTCACCCTCTCCCTCACCCTCAATATCATTTTCATCCTTACCCTCAATCTCAGTTTCAACCTCAGTCTCAGTCTCCTCAACCTCAACTTGAACCTCATCCTCACTCTCAACCTCAACATCATTTTCATCCTCACCCTCACCCTCACCCTCAATCTCATCCTCATCCTCAACCTCATTCTCAACCTCAACCTCGTCTTCATTGTCACCCTCACCCTCACCCTCACCCTCAACATCTTCAACCTCACCTTCAACCTCAACTTAACCTAGGTCTTAACCTTGTCCTCATCCTCACCCTTACCTTCAACCTCAACCTCAACTTCAACCTAGGTCAGTGATGGCTAACCCTTTCTTGACCGAGTGCCCAATGTGTGTGTGTGTGCCCCCAAGCCCCCAAAATGCAATGCACACATGCCCCCCGCATATGCGCCCCACCCCCTGCATTTCCCCCGTCCCCTGTGCATGCGTGGCAGAGACCCAAAGACCAGCTGGTTGGTGGGAGGACCGTGCGCATGTGGGGCAGAGCTGAACTGGGGTGACGGCTCGTGTGCCATCAGGGAGCGCGCTGTGTGCCACCTCTGGCACGCGTACCATAGGTTCGCCATCACAGACCTAGGTCTTAACCTTGTTCTCATCCTCACCTGCAACTTCAACTCAACCTAAGTCTTAACCTTGTCCTCATCCTGATCAATTTGTACCCCAAATCTTTTTTGTACAACTCAAGGCTCAGTGCATGATATTCCTTCCTCCTCTTTCCCCCAGGCAGATTGGTTGAGCTGAGAGACCATGATTGACCTCAACTCACCCAGCCAGCTTTCCTGTCTAAGGGTGGACTAGAACTCACGATCCCCTGGTTTCTAACCCATTGCACCAATAGGGGCTCCCTTTACTCTTTGGAACATGAGGATGGCCCCAATGAAGGAAAAACATGGGGAATAAGGTCCCTTGTGAGTGGACCTCTTCGGGTCAGAGTTGAGTAATCTGAAGACAGACCAACCAATCCCACCTCTAGTGTTGATGAGATTGAAAACAAAAGGGATGGAAGTTGAACTTTCTTCTTTCTCCTCCCCGTTGACCTCTCAATAATCGACTCTAGGTAGCCATGCCTCATCAGTGGTTAGAAGGCAATCTTCCGGTCAGTGCCAAATGTGCGGTATGTGACAAAACCTGTGGCAGTGTTCTCCGCCTGCAAGATTGGAAGTGCCTGTGGTGTAAGACAATGGTAAGTCTGGATGGTGGGTGTGATTGCCCCTTTTGTGAAGATGTTCTCCTGGATTGGGACAAGAAGCTGACCAAACACCATGGACCTCTCCAGGGCAGTGGTGGTGATAAAAGAGTCACGATGATGGTTGTGGTTGTGTCAAAGCACACACACAACAGGAGTGGGACTCCAGTGGGCTTGTTTGTGACTATGGTGTCCTTGGGGTTTGTGGTTTTCTCGCAGACGTTTCATTACCCAGCTAGGTAACATCATCAGTGTTGGGGACTATCATCATAACTGCTTTCACTCTCCAGTTCATTATGGAATTTCCACTCACTGTCTACACAGAGAGTAGATTTGTCTAAATCTCTCCACTTCCTAAAAATCCATTACATGATCTGTTGTTGGTGTTAATGGCACAGAGGGGGAGCTTAACTGAAATACGCATGTTGCCAGAGCTCATTGAGGGTTCATTGGTGGTTGCTAGGAACCTACCACTGACTGCTTAAGTTACTGCAACTTAAAAGGCACAGGTAGTCCTCGTCTTATGACAACAGTTGAGCCCAATATTTCTGTGGCTAAGCAGGACCCTTTTACGATCTTTCTCACCACTGTTGTTAAGCGAACCACTGTTAAGGTAGGAACACGGCTGTTGAGTGCATCTGGCTTCTCTATTGACTTTGATGGACATGATCCCCTTTTACTGCAATTGTCATAAGTCCATGCCAGTTGCCAAGTCTCTGAATTTTGATCATGTGGCCATGGGGATGCTGCAACGGTCGTAAGTGTGAGAAACGGTCATAAGTCACTTTTTCATGCCACTAAACGAGTGGCTGTAAGTTCAGATTAAGTTTATTTATTTATGAAGACCTCATTTATCAGAATTGATCTGAGCAACTCGTTGACTCTTACGGTTCATCTCTCATCTGTTTTCCTGCGTTTTTGAAGGACTGTTTATTCAATGCTTTTAATAAAGAAAATAACAAAAGAAACTCTGGATGAACCTTTAGATGTTATAATAAACTGTTTATTTAGAACTTAGATGGAAGCTAGTAGGCAGAGCTGTTGCTTTCAAGCCTGTCAGCTGTCTGATTTTCCTTTTAAGTTTCTCTGCCATTCCTCACCGTTAACCCAATTATTTTAATCTCATTTAATTTAATTTGATTCCATATTGGCTTGATTTATAATTTTTAAGCATGTTTTTTCCCCCGGATCAAACCAAACAGCTTACCTAATTAAAAGCAATCAAGACATTGAAGCCTAAACAAACGGGATCTGCAACCTGAAATTTGTTTAACTGGACTTCTGTTTTCTACTCCGTATCCTTTTATTACTTTTGGAACATCAAAAATAGACAAGATAAGAAGCCGTCTCCTCTACGCCTTTATTGAATTATGGGCAACCAGTGCTTTTCTAATTGCTAATGGATTTTTTTGTTTTTTTAAGATTTAAGTTTTGACGGGTACGTTAAAATTGGCTTTACGCATATTGTCTTTTATACTTCTAGGATAAGTCAAAATATATAAACTGAGCAAGATTTCTTTTTGAAGTTACTGGTTGAAGAACTTGCATTTATGATTCCACACATTCTCTTTAAACCATTTTATTCGTAGTATCTGTTTTCCTTCTCATAATATAAGTATTCTTTCAATTACAATGGAACTTTCCTTTTTTCCCCCCAACAATTATTTTGTTTTGTCCCACCTTTTAAATTCCTGCAAACCCACCAAGCTTGTGATTTATTTTGCTGCATAAAATTTGAACAGATATATCTGATCTGAACTGGGTAAAAGCAGCTTCAGATTTTAAAAAAATCATTTTCCCCCCTCTGTGATGAGATTCCAAAGATCTACTGAAGATCTCAGATGGATCTTTCTAAATACAGATAGTTTGTTTTATTTACAGTTCATTTAGTGACCATTCAAAGTTAACAACGGCATTGAAAAAAATGACTTATGACCGTTTTTCACACTTACGACCATTGCAACATCACCAGGGTCACTTCATCAGAATTCAGACGTATGTCAACTGACTCATATTTATGACGGTGACAGTGACGAGCAAAGCAAATGAGGAAGTCAAGTTCACTTAACAACCGTGTAACTTAACTTCACAACTGCACTGATTCACGTAACAACTGTGGCAAGAAAGGTCGTAAAATGGAGCAAAACTCACTTAACAAATGTCTCGCTTAGCCACATAAATTCTGGGCTCTGTTGCGGTCGTACGTTGAGGATTACCTGTACATTGTGAGAAGATACGACTTTGGCCTTGCTTAGAGGAGACCACGGTGGCTCAGTCGATCAGAAGGTTGGCAGTTCAGCAGTTCAGCAGTTCGAATCCCTAGCGCCGCGTAACAGAGTAAGCTCCCATTACTTGTCCCAGTTTCTGCCAACCTAGCAGTTCGAAAGCGCGCAAAAAATGCAAGTAGACAAATAGAGACCACCTTTGGTGGGAAGGTAACAGCGTTCTGTGCACCTTTGGCATTGAGTCATACTGGCCACATGACCACAGAGACGTCTTCGGACAGCACTGGCTCTTCGGCTTTGAAACGGAGATGAGCACCGTCCCCTAGAGTCGGGAATGACTAACATGTATGTGCGAGGGGAACCTTTACCTTTACCTTAAGGGAGACCAAGTATCTTGAGGAATCGCCTGCTCAGATAAATGTTCTGAAAATTTAATTTCTCCAGATTTCAATTTAGCTAATTTAATATTTTCCTCTCGCTCCTAATCTGTCGGTGCAAACAACCTCCCTTGGTTCAGATAAAAGCAAATTAGAATTGAGTACCATTAGCACAGCAGAAGTGGCACTTCAGCTAGTCACTAAAATTTCTGCCAGCATCTCCGTGGCTGGACTGAACAGAAAATATTTGTGTATTTTCTTCCACCTGCAGACCAGGTAATCCTCAATTTAACAACAGTTCGTTTAATGATCATTCAAAATCACAACAGCACTGAAAAAAGTGAGTTAGGACCGTTTTTCACACACACAACTGTTGTAGCATCCCAGGAAACCGTGATCAAAATTCAGGCCTTGGCAGCTGGCATGAATTTATGTTAAATGAATCTGGCTTCGTTGTTGATTTTCTTGTCAGAAGGTCGCAAAGGTGACACTACGACACTATGACCATCACAAAACATGCCAAGCATCCGAATGTAAAGCATGTGTTCTGCCCCAGCTACGGACCCCAAAGAACGCAGCACACACAAAGTCCGTTCAAACCTTAGTTTACTAAATAAACCAGTTTTTTACAACAACGGCTGTTAATTAACTGCATGAACAGCCGCCAAGAATTCAAAGAATAATACTGAAAGCTTACTGTGGTTGGCAGGATGCCCAGAAGCAATTTGCAGGAAGCTGATAAGATAAGCAAGACAAGACACGAAGGTATGTGAATGAAGTTGTTCCCTGCAAATTGCTTCAGTCGGCATTCCTCCTTAAATAGGCTAGGGGAGTGGCCAATTAGCCCCAAGCCTTACTCTCGAGGAGACCTCCTCCTGAGGAGCCACTCCTGCCTTTTGGCAGCTCTGCGTGCCCGTGCATCAAGAAGAGGCTCCTCCTCTTCGTCCTCTTCACTTAAGGGAGCTTCTGGAGGTTCTGGAGGCCCTGGCTGAATCCCCGCCTCTGGCACCACATCTTCTCCAGCCTCCTCATTGTCTGACTCGAGTACCAGCTGCACAGGCTGCTGGCGCAGTACCACACCAGCCTCCTCGCTGTCGGAATCAGCTACCAGCTGCACAGGCCACGTACAGGCCACAACACTTGGGGAAGGCTGCAACGGTCCTAAGTCCTTTTTTTCTAGTGCCATTGTAACTTCGAACAGTCACTAAACGAACTGTTGTAAGTCGAGGACTAACAGCGAAGAGCCATTCATGATGAAATGATGAACAATCATTGAATGAATTTAAGGAGGGAGCTGGAAGGTCTGACCCCTTGCTCTGAATTTTGTAGCAAATAGCAAGTATAAGATCCCATATCAACTGGTTTTGCTTACAGATTCATATTCGTCCCAAAGCAAATATTTGGGGTGGGAGGTGGGAATCTTTGTTGTGTGGTCTGCTCAGCTTCACACATAGATTTTGCACCTGTCCAGAGGCTTCTCTGGGGAAAGAGTTCGAATTAGGCAACTTTGGAGACAGGAAACGTGGCCGTGTTTTGGGGGGGGTCACGAAAAGAATCCCCCCCCCGGCCCCAGAGAATCTCCATCTGCAGCCATGGAACACCCAGATCGGCCTGGAATGGGGGGGAAAAACATATTTTTATCATAGAAAAATGTAGAAAATAGACAGCTCTTTCGCTTTGGAAACAGCTGCATTTTGACATCTGCATGAAGAACCCTTTGCTCGTACAGAGATTGTGAGATGACACCGACACAAGGAGAGGCTGTCTCTGCAAATATACCTAATCCTCATTTAATGACCACCATAGAGCCTGGTCACGTTATCAGAATTCTGTTGCTTGCCAACTGGTTTGCATTTATGACGGTTGCAATGTCCCCCCGGGGATGTTACATGATCCCCTTTTATGAACTTCGGACAAGCCAAAGTCGATGGGGAAGCCGGAGTCACTTCACAACGGTGCAGCTAACTTAACACCTGAAGTTGTTCAGTCAGTGGCAAAAAAGGTTGTACAATGGGGCAAAGCTCACTTAACAAATGTCTCACTTAGCAACGGAAACATTGGGCTCAATTTTGGTCGCAAGTCGAGGACGCCCTGTATTCAGATTTGCATTTTCACCGTAAAATCACCTCCGTTTCATAAACGTTTTAATAATCCACGTCTCCTCCATTTTGTAAATCCATTTCCAGGTGCACACGGCGTGCCGAGACTCGTATCCGCGCAAGTGTCCCCTCGGCCAGTGCAAAGTCTCAATTATTCCGCCCACAGCACTGAACAGCATAGATTCGGACGGTATGTATGTTGATATGGCAGATGTACGGTGTATATCACATGTAGGATTTGTACACAGCGAATGTACACAACATGTAACACGGAGAGTGATAGCATTCAGCTGGTTCTATCTGGTTTGGGTGAAATGGTAGCGGTGGCTGTTGGAGACTCCATCCACCCGCCCAGATGTCATCACATCCCGTTTTTGATGCTGCACATGCACTGAGAAGGGAAGGGAAGGGAAGGGAAGGGAGAGAGGGAGGAAGTTAGGAAGTTAGGAAAGAAGGAAGGACGGAAGGACAGAAGGATGGAAGGAGAAGGGGAGGGAAGGAGGGAGGGAGGGAAGGGAGGAAGTTGGAAGGAAGGAAGGAAGGAAGGAAGGAGAAGGGAAGGGAAGGGAGGGAGGGGGGGAAGGGAAGGGAAGGAGGGAAGGAAGGAAGGAAGGAAGGAAGGAAGGAAGGAAGGAAGGAAGGAAGGAAGGAGTGCGCACACGCACTCACATTTGCAAACCGGTAGCAAAGGTAAGTGAATACCTCCCCTGAACACAGATAATGGTGCGGGACAGTTTGCAAAATGCCAGGAAAGCTTCGATGGGAGATGGAGGCAATTCAAGCAGAATGTGAATGCCTTAGTACTTTACGGAAGAGGATTCCTTGCCGATTTCCATGTAAATGAACGTAAGAGAATTAATGACACTTAAGATACGAACGCTCAGATTCATGCTCCTAATTAGGTTTCAATTTGTAGAGGCCTGGCAGACCGCCGTAAATTCAAACCCACAGAAATGAATTTTCTATGTTCTAAAACATGTTGGCCTTCATCGACGGAAAAAAAAAAGAGTTTTAATACCGCTTTATTATAATGCCTTGGTAAGAGCACACTTGAAATACCGGATCTAGTTTTGTTTGCCACGATACAAAAGAGATGTTGAGACTTTGGAAAGAGTGCAGAGAAGAGCAACAAAGATGATTACGGAACTGGAGGCTAAAACATATAAAGAACAGTTGCAGGAACTGGGTATGTCTAGTTTTATGAAGAGAAGGACCAGGGGAGACATGATAGTAGTCTTCCAATATCTCAGGGACTGCCACAAAGAAGAGGGAGTCAAGCTATTCTCCAAAGCACCTGAGGGCAGGACAAGAAGCAATGGGTGGAAACTCATCAAGGAGAGAAGCAACCTAGAACTAAGGAGAAATTTCCTGACAGTGAGGACAATTAATCCATGAAACTATTGAAGTTGTGGGTGCTCCATCACAGGAGGTTTTCAAGATGAGATTGGACAGCCATTTGTCTGAAACGGAAGAGGGTCTCCTGCTTGAGCAGGGGGTTGGACTAGAAGGTCCAAGGTCCCTTCCAGCTCTATTCTCATTGATTGATTGATTGACGTGCAGCTGAATCAATCTGTTATTCTGTTACTCTTGTTGAGTAACCAGTGGAACAGAAGTTGCCTCCAGAAGTTGTGGGGCACCATCGCTGAAGGCTTTTAAGAAGAGACTGGACAGCCATCTGTCTGAAATGGTATAAGGTCTCCTGTTCGAGCAGGGGGTTGGACTAGAAGACCTCCAAGCTCCCTTCCAACCTCTGTTCTCTGAGACTATTTGTTACAGTCCTTAATCCTCTGTTCAACATTGAGTCCAAAATTCATTAACAACCTCTTGATTGTGATCGTGATAACCTTGCTGGAACAAGGAAAGAGTCTAGGCTGGCTGATATTATTTTATTTCTGATTTTCCGTGCAGGTTTCTGGAAAGCCACCTGTCCACCCACCTGTGCCAGTCCTCTCTTGGTTTTTGTGAATTCGAAGAGCGGAGACAATCAGGGCGTGAAATTTCTCCGGCGCTTCAAGCAGTCCCTAAACCCAGCTCAGGTTTTCGATTTAATGAACGGGGGACCCCACTTAGGGTAACTTGGTTAACTTTCTTTTTCTTTCTTTTTTTCTTTTTTTCTTTCTTTTTTTCTTCCTTCCTTCCTTCCTTCCTTCCTCTCCCTCCCTCCCTCCCTTCCTTTTTCTTCCTTCCTTTCTCTTCCTTTCTCTCTTCCTTCCTCTTTCTTTCTTTCTCTCTTTCTTCCTCTTTCTTTCTCTCTGTCTCTCTCTCTCTTTCTTTGTCTTTTGTTCTCTCTTTCTCTCTTTCTTCCTCTTACTTTCTTACTTTCTCTTTCTTTCTTTCTTTCTCTCTCTCCCTCCCTCCTTTTCTTCTTTTCTCTTTCTTTCTCTCTTTCTCTCTTTCTTCCTCTCTTTCTTCCTCTTTCTCTCTTTCTTTCTTTCTCTTTCTCTCTCTCTTTCTTTGCCTTTCTTTCTCTCTTTCTTCCTCTTTCTCTCTTTCTCTCTCTTTCTTTTTCTTTCTTTATCTTTCTTCCTTTTACTTTCTTCCTTTTTTCTTTCTTTCTTTCTTTCCTGCTCCCTCCCTCCCTCCCTTTTTCTTCCTTCTTTTCTCTTTCTCTCTCTCTTTCTTCCTCTTTCTTTCTCTTTCTTTCTTTCTTTCTCTTTCTTTCTTTCTTTCTTTCTTTCTTTCTCTCTTTCTTCCTCTTTCTTTCTTTCTTTCTTTCTTTCTTTCTTTCTTTCTTTCTTATAACACAATATGACAAACACACAACACTATACACTCTCTTTTTACAGCTATTCCGTGGTGACCATCTTCTAATATTTACATTCTCCCCCGATTCCCTTTATACTATTCATTTTCTTCTTGTCCCTTTCTCTTTTAATTACATTATACCTCTTAACAATCCTATTGATTTTATACATTCTATACATTGTCATATTTGTTCTTTCCATTTTCAACTTCACCCCTAATTTTTATTATCCATTATTTCTAGTCTCGAGCCAATTATACCATTTGTTCCAGATTATATAATATTCCGTATCTTCTTTTTCTTTGAGCTCTTTTGTTAATTTGCCCATCTCGGCACATTCTAGGATTTTTTTTAATCAATTCTTCTTCTGTTGGTATGTCTTCCCTTTTCCAAATTTTGTGCGTATGATATGTGTATGGATGTTATAATATGTAAAATCAAATATTTTATTTTTTGGTGTATTTTTTCAGTAAATATTCCTAATAAGAATCTCTCTGGTTTTCCATCAATAGGTTGAGAGGTGGGTTTCAGCAGGTTCTGATCAGTTCTGGAGAACTGGTAGCAGAAATTTTGAGTAGTTTGGAGAACCGGTAGTAAAAATTCTTACTGCCCCCCCCCCCCCATCTATTCTCTGCCTCCCAAGTCCCAGCTGATCAGGAGGAAATGGGGATTTTGCATTAACCTTCCCCTGGAGTGGGGAGGGAATGGAGATTTTACAGTAACCTTCCCCTGCCATGCCCACCAAGCCACGCCCACCAAGCTATGCCACGCCCACCAAGCCACACCCACAGAACTGGTAGTAAAAAAATTTGAAACCCACCACTGAATAGGTTCCTTTGTTATTTTTTCTAACCATTTCTTAATCTTAGCCCATAATTTTTTGGGTTTACTTTCTATCCAGGTTTATTTGGGAAACGAATGAAAGCCGGTTAGCAAGAATGTATTTTAGGATTATTCAAAAGACGCAGATTCCATATGTTCTAGATTGTTGATCCCCAATCTTGGCAACTTGACGAAATGTGGACTTCAACTCCTAGAATTCCTCCTGCTGGCTGGGGAATTCTGGGAGTTGAAGTCCACACATCTTCAAGTTGTCAGGCTTAAAAAACACAACACAACAACACAACACAACACAAAACCAATAAACAAAAGATAAACAAGACAAAATAAAATTAAAAAACTGCTCTAGATTCTTTCTTCAGTGGTGAACAATTAATATTTATTTTCCTTTCCAAAAATCGTGTACTGTACGCCATATTTCAGGGAGTCTCCATTTTAAAATTCCTTTTCTGATAAAATTTTGGTAAATAGAATTCCCTTCCTGAGGTCGTAAGTGTGAAAAATGGTCATAAGTCACTTTTTTTTCAGCGTCGCTGTAAATCATCCGCTTAATACAGTTATTCCTCAATTTACAACAGTTCATTTAGTGACCCAAGTTACAACCATAGTGGAAAAAGTGACCTATGAACCCTTTTCACGCTTATGACCGTTACAGCATCCCCAGGGTCATGTGATTTACACCTGGAAGCTTCCCAATGGACTCATACTTATGACCACTGTGGTATCCCAAGGTCACGTGATCCCCTTTGCGACTTTCTGACAAGC
>WNWU01013721.1:3165562-3169339 GCA_012654045.1 Ptyas mucosa
ATCTATCTATCTATCTATCTATCTATCTATCTATCTATCTATCTATCTCTATATCTCTATTACTCTATCTATCTATCTAGTACTATATCTATCTATCTATCTATCTCTATCCATCTATCTATCCATATCTATCTATCTATCTATCTATCTATCTATCTATCTATCTATCTATCTATCTATCTATCTATCTCTCTATTTATCTATCTATCTAGTACTATATCTATCTATCTATCTATCTCTATCCATCTATCTATTCATATCTATCTATCTATCTATCCATCCATCCATCCATCCATCCATCTATCATCTGCCTAATCTATCTATCACCTATATCTATATCTCTCATCTCTCTCATCTCTCTCTCTATCTCTCTATTATTTATCTATATCATCTCTCTCTCCCTCTCCCTCCCTCATCTCTCTCTCTCATCTATCATCCATCCATATCTATCTATCTATCTATCTATCTATCTATCTATCTATCCATATCTCTCTCTCTATCTCTCTATCTCTATCTATCTATCTATTATTTATCTATATCATCTCTCTCTCTCCCTCTCTCCCTCCCTCCCTCATCTGTCTGTCTCTCTGTATCTATCTATCTATCTATCTATCTATCTATCTATCTATCTATCTATCATCTATCTATCTATCCATCTATCTTCTATCTATCTATCTATCTATCTATCTATCTATCTATCATCTATCTATCTATCATCTATCTATCTATCTATCTATCTATCTTCTATCTATCTATCATCTATCTATCATCTATCTATCTATCTATCTATCTATCTATCTATCTTCTATCTATCCATCTATCTATCTATCTTCTATCTATCTATCATCTATCATCTATCTATCTATCTATCTATCTATCTATCTATCTATCATCTATCTATCTATCTATCTATCTATCTATCTATCTATCTATCCATCTATCTTCTATCTTCTATCTATCTATCCATCTATCTATCTATCTTCTATCTATCTATCTATCATCTATCTATCTATCTATCTATCTATCTATCTATCTATCTATCTGATATATGTTTGGGTGAAAAATAGGTATTTATTATGCAGCTGCATTTTAAGATCCAAAGCTTTTTTAAAACCTGTTTCCAGATGTCTGCGTATGAGGATTCAGTTGCCACACATCTGACAAAGATCCTTGATTCGGATCAACACTCCGTTGTGATATCGTCTGCCAAGTAAGTTCAACCACAGTGTGTAAAATTGCTTTCTAATTTGAAAAAAAACCCCACCTCTGTCCATCTTTCTTCCTTCTGTTGGCCTTCTTTTCTTCTGAAGCCTCCATATAGCAAAGGGCTACTTATGCTCAATTGAGAATTTAATAGTGAAAAGTGAGGTGAGGAAAGGAGAGGAGAGGAGAGATTTTGTGCGTGTGATCTCACGGGCTTTTCGTTTGTAAAACATAAAATGTACAATCTTAATAGCTTCTTTTTTCAATGATAAGTGGCTGAGCTAAATTAATGCCCAATGTAAAATTAATGCTTTAACATCATCAATTTCCCTTTTTGCTCCGGTATTTCTTTCTCCTGAAAAAAGGATCTTGTGTGAAACCGTGAAAGGATTTGTGGCCAAAATAGGGAAGACTTGTGAAAGACCAGAGGAAAATACAGAAACGGACGCCATGGCTATAAAAGTAAGAATTGAGATGGTTTTGTTTGAAGAATTGATTCAGTATTTCATATAGCATTAATGCTTCTTTCGTATGGATACACAGAAGGCTTACAAAACAAAAATAAAATAATCATGGAAGCCACCAGGTATAAAGATGGTTAAAGATGGCTAGTTTAATCAATGATCAGAAAAACGGTTGTAAAATCAGGCTGGTCATATGGATGACCATCGCAACTAATGGCCACCGTACAGTAAACTGGTTCCATTACGGTCATAAGTTGAGAACTACCTGTATATCTCTCCACTGAAGTGGTAGATTATAGTCTGCCTTTTTTAAATTATGGAAGACTTATAGAAGAGAATATTTGTAGCTCAGGGTTGAACTGAACTGAACTGAACAGAACAATAAAAGAGTAGAAGTAGAGTAGAGCAGAATAGGAATAGAATAATAGAATAAAATAATAGAAGAAGAGAAGAAGAGAAGAAGAGAAGAAGAGAAGAAGAGAAGAAGAGAAGAAGAGAAGAAGAGAAGAAGAGAACAGAACAAGAATAGAAGTAGAGTAGAGCAGAATAGGAGTAGAATAATAGAATAAAAGACTAAGAGACTAAGAGAATAAGAGAATAAGAGAGTAAGAGAGTAAGAGAACAGAACAATAGTAGAAGTAGAGTAGAGCAGAATAGGAATAGAATAGAATAGGAAAAGGAGAATATACAGGATAGGATAGGGTAGGATAGGATAGGACAGGACAGGACAGGACAGGACAGGACAGGACAGGACAGGACAGGACAGGACAGAACAGGACAGAACAGTTGCTGGGCCAAACCAGACAGTTACAGAGATACAAATGAGAGACTCAATAATTCCCCTGTAAGCCGCTCCTTTATATTCCTTTATAACCTTTTTAGTGCTCGGAACTGAACGAGAAGTTAAGCCTCCTGCTCCAGGCTCTGCACTCTGAAACCCAGGTTACTCCAAGCCTTTCCCACATGGCTACGACCCCCATCGCTGAGGAAGAACCGGACGAGTCATCGAGTGAAGAATCTTTGTCGGATGCCAAGGAACTGTTCACCGAGAACAACGCAGCATCTCCGACCCAACAGATGTTCAAATCCCGAGAGCAGCTGATGCTACGGGCCAACAGTTTAAAGAAAGCTCTGAGACAGATCATTGAGCAAGCAGAAAAAGGTGAAGGAAGTTTAATTGTCTAGCTGTGCTTGGGATCGTGGTTTGTTGATGGGGCTAACTTGACTTTAACAACTGAAACTTGTCCTAAGCTAAACCCTTGTTGACTGGTACAAGGACAGGGCTAAATGTCTATGGAGATTCTCAATCATCTAGGTTATGCTTGTCCCAAAGGTGCTTTTTTGCAAGAGGCAACTGGACTTTCTTGGTTTTTCCTTGAAGACGTTTCGCTTCTCCCCCAAGAAGCTTCTTCAGTTCTGAAGAAGCTTCAGCACTTCTGAAGAACCGAAGAAGCTTTTTGGACGAGAAGTGAAATGTCTTCGAGGAAAAACAAAGAAAGTCCAGTTGCCTTATGAAAAAACAACAACAACACACCTTTGAGACAATTTCTCCCTGTGTAACTTGGATACCTTCTCCAGCCTTTCTGCAAATGAAGGTTTGGTTCCCTGGTAGAGTAACTACTGCTTGCTGTATCATCTAAAACGTACAAAGTGAGGTTAACCATGGTTTAACAATGGTTTGGTCAACTTAACTTCTTTGTGTTGAAAATCATTTCGGTTTCTTTCCAGACACATAAAAAAAAATGTACAACTTTCTCATTAGTTTTTGCAGCAGAAATAAAATAGATTGCAATAGGCCAATGCAGGAGGCGTATAACCATTTCACCTTCCATGGTCTCTCGCTGGTTTTCTTTAATAATTAATAGTGGCATTTGGTGTTACAGTGGTGGATGAACAGAATGCACATAGTGAAGATCAAATAAACCAGGCCACGATGGAGTATAATAAGGAATTAGAAGAATCCAAGGAAGAAAAAGACGAAGACACCAAAGAATATGAATCTCATCCAAGTAAGTAAACAGAAAAGGATATTTGCCTATTCTATTCTATTCTGTTCTGTTCTGTTCTATATTCTATATTCTATATTCTATATTCTATATTCTATATTCTA
>WNWU01013721.1:3174993-3188445 GCA_012654045.1 Ptyas mucosa
TAGAATAGAATAGAATAGAATAGAATAGAATAGAATAGAATAGAATAGAATAGAATAGAATAGAATAGAATAGAATAACTGAGTTGGAAGGGATCTTGGAGGTCTTCTAGTCCAACCCTCTACTTAGGCAACCCTACAACCACTTCAGACAAATGGTTATCCAATCTCTTCTTAAAAACTTCCAGTGTTGGAGCATTCATAACTTCTGGAGGCAAGTTGTTCCACTGGTGAATTGTTCTCACTGTCAGGAAATTCCTCCTTAGTTCTAGGTTGCTTCTCTCCTTGATTAGTTTCCACCTGTTGCTTCTTGTCCTCCCCTCAGGTGCTTTGGAGAATAGCTTGACTCTCTCTTCTTTGGGGCAGCCCCTGAGATATTTTACACCTTGTTGCCGTCACACCTTGTGAGGGCAAAATATATATGTAATCAAAAGTCCAGCTGGATACAGGTAGTCCTCGACATACGACCACAATGGAGCCCAGCAAAATTGCAGCTTGCAATACTGCATTCTAACCACTGTGCCACCAAGTCTAACCTATATCTGTAATTAATGGAAACTCCAGTATGTTTCTGTGGTTATTTATCCAGTGTTTTATACCTTGCAGTGCGATGGGCAATATATCCCTCTTCCTAGTCTTCAAGGCATAGCCGTTTTGAACATCCCAAGCTACGCTGGTGGAACAAATTTCTGGGGTGGAACCAAGGAAGATGATGTAAGTCTTACTCTTCAGGTTATTTGATTCCCAAGTCCTGTTGATTTTCTAAAGGAAGTTTGCATAAAAATGGAAGATACTGTTTGTTAAGAGGTTTGTTTTTTTTTAAATCCTCAATGTCTGATTTCTAAGATTTTGTTGAAGTCACTTTGGTACCCACCAGGGATGAAATGTAAAATTTGTTACTACGGGTTCTGTGGGCATGGCTTGGTGGGTGGTGGTGGTAATGTGACTGGGTGGGCGTGGCCAACTTTTTTTTAAAAAAACTTTTCAAAGCATTTTTTCTAATGCTTTGAAAAGCTTCTCTGCTGATCAGACAACTCAGCTGGGATCGTCAGAGACTTTTCAAAGCATTTTTTTAACCCCCTCTTCAGCCAAGAGGTTGCAGAAAAAAATGTTTTTAAAAGCCTCTGACGATCCCAGCTGAGCTGCACGATCCTCAGAGGCTTTTTTTTTAACTTTTAAAAGCATTTTTTCGTCAGAAGAGGTTGTAGAAAAAATGCTTTTAAAAGTAAAAAAAAAAGCCTCTGATGATCGTGCAGCTCAGCTGGGCATGATGGGAGGGGGCGCAGGGATTTTTGCTACCGGTTCTCCGAACCACCCGCCACCATCGCTACCGGATCAGGTGATCCGGTCCGATCCGGGAGCATTTCACCCCAGGTACCCACCACATTTTCATTTGACATCAAGGAACATCAGTAGATCAGTAGATGGTAGAGGCAGATATTTTGGCATTTCCAGCAGCCCAGAGGTTCTCATATACTGACGAAAAATTCCAATCCCCACCTTGTGAATAGGAACTCTTTCCAATACTTCAGTAGTGACCTTTAAAATTAGAGTTCCGTTCCAAACCTCTAACCTTTCTGATATTTAAGAAATGCCGATTTATAACCTGGAGCGAAAGACCTAACGATGACAGCAGGGCCGCAATGCAACTGTTGAAATATACAACCCTGAATCGCAGGGCATAAAAAGATTTCTCTTTTTCCTCCAGATCTTTGGGGCGCCATCGTTCGACGATAAAATCTTGGAGGTGGTGGCTGTATTTGGCAGTATGCAGATGGCCGTTTCCCGGGTGATCAAACTCCAACATCATAGAATAGCCCAGGTTTGTCTGATTGTTTTGCCCCAGCTACGGACCCCAAAGAACACAGCACACACAAAGTTTGTACAAAACTTAATTTACTAAAATAACTCAGTCTTTTTCCAAACAAAGGCTGTTAATAAACTTTCTTAACAGCCTACAAGAAACCAAAGATAAAGTAATCACAATCTTATGAAGGTTGGCAGAAAGCCCAGAAGCAATTTGCAGAGAATCCAGACGCAAAGGAGAGTGAACTAAAGTTGTTCCCTGCAAATTGCATCAGTCGGCGTTCTTCCTTAAATAGGCTAAGGGAGTGGCCAGTTATCCCCAAGCCTTACTCTTGAGGAGACCTCCTCCTGAGGAGCCACTCCTGCCTTTTGGCAGCTCTGCGCATCCGTGCATCGAGAAGAGGCTCCTCCTCTTCATCCTCTTCACTTAAAGGAGCTTCTGGAGGTCCTGAAGGCCTTGGTTGAATCCCTGCCTCTGGCACCACATCTTCTCCAGCCTCCTCATTGTCCGACTCAAGTGCCAGCTGCACAGGCTGCTGACGCAGCATCACACCAGCCTCTTCGCTGTCAGAATCAGCTACAATCCACACAGGCCGCTGACGGGCCACAACACTGATGCCCAGAAAGAAGGAAATGAGAGCGTTCCCTATACCAGGGATCCCCAATCACTCCTGAGCCGTGAACCATTCGGAACCGGGCCGTGGAAGTGACGGATGAGCACGTGATCACACATTCCAATTTCAGCGAACAAATGGAGCTGTGTGCAGGCACAATTACCAGCTGCTCACGTACAACCAACCGCTCTCCCCTACCCGCCGGAAAGATTGGGGAACGTTGTCTTATATCTAGTGGTGGGCTACAACCGGTTTACTAACTGGTTTTATGACCGCGTGCCTTGCACATGCACATGGGCCTCTCTCGTGCGCGCCTAACACACTTGGGTACAACGTTAAAAAAAAAAGCAATTTGAAGCTCAGCTGCTTACCTTCTAAGGCAGCGCCGGTAAGTAGAACAGCGGAGGTGCGGAAATTAGCTGTGCTGTGTGAATCAGCTGAGCCAGAAAGAAAGAAATATAGACAGGAGAGGGCGAGGGAAGCAGGTGGGCAGGGCTCCATTCCCACCCCACTCCAGGGGAAGGATACTGCAAAATCTCCATTCTCACCCCACTCTGGGGCCAGCCAGAGGTGGCATTTGCCCGTTCTCCGATCTGCTCAAAATTTCCACTACCGGTTCTCCAGAACCTGTCAGAACCTGCTGGATTTCACCCCTGGTTTCATGGATCATTCACTAAGACTCCAAGCCCCTCTCACAGCTACCATTTTTGAGCCAAGTTTCGCCTAATCTGTCCTTGGACCTTGTGTTTTTCCTGCGTAGGTGCAAAACCTTGCTTTTCTCGACATCACATTTTAAATTTTCTGTTTTCACTTTTAAGTGGGGCTCCAAAGTTGAAACTGATCAAGGAGAGAAGCAACTTAGAACTAAGGAGAAATTTCCGACAGTGAGGACAATTGACCAGTAGAACAACTTGCCACCAGAAGTTGTGAATGCTCCAACACTGGAACTTTTTAAGAAGTGGTTGGATAACCATTTGTCTGAAGCAGTGTAGGCAGGGGTGAAATGTAAAATGTGTTACTACCAGTTCTGTGGGCGTGGCTTGGTGGTGGTGGGGTAATGTGACTGGGTGGGCATGGCCAACTTTTTTTTTTTAACTTTTCAAAGCATTTTTTCTAATGCTTTGAAAAGCCTCTGCCGATCAGGCAACTCAGCTGGGATCGTCAGAGACTTTTCAAAGCATTTTTTTTACCACCTCTTCAGCCAAGAGGTTGCAGGAAAAAATACTTTGAAAAGCCTCTGAGGATCCCAGCTGAGCCGTGCGATCATCGGAGGCTTTTTTTTTAACTTTTAAAAGCATTTTTTTTGTTGGAAGAGATTGTAGAAAAAATGCTTTTAAAAGTAAAAAAAAAAAACCCTCTGATGATCGTGCAGCTCAGCTGGGCATGCTGGGGGGGGCAGGGATTTTTGCTACCGGTTCTCCGAGCCACCCGCCGCCATCGCTACCGGATTGGGCGATCTGGTCCGAACCGGGAGCATTTCACCTCTGGGTGTAGGGTTTCCTCCTACCTAAGCAGGGGGTTGGACCAGAAGACCTCCAAGGTCCCTTCCAACTCTGTTATTCTAAAATTCTAAATCCCCCGCGGTGCGAAATGTAGCATTCTTTTTTTGCCCTTGGGCAAAATGGGTCTGGCCAGGAGCCACCGTTCTTCATGGAAATTTGCTTGACCGTCTTTCCAGCCTGCTGAAATCTTGTTTACTCTTTTTTCAGTGCAGGGCGGTGAAGATCACCATACTTGGGGATGAAGGAGTACCCGTTCAGGTCGATGGGGAAGCTTGGATTCAGCCCCCAGGCATCATTAAAATTGTGCACAAGAACCGAGCCCAGATGCTAACGCGAGACAGAGTACGTCCGGGTTTTTTGTGGGGGTGGTCTTTCTCCTAACACACAGAGACTATAATAGTAAAGGATGCCGGATTTATTTATTTACTTATTTTTTTTCTCAATTCTGAACAGGCCTTTGAAAGTACGTTAAAATCCTGGGAAGATAAACAGAAGTGTGATTCTTGCAAACCAGGGTTGCGGTCCCCGTTATACCCGCACCAGGCGGTGGAGCTGGCTTCGGAGGAAGAGACGACGCAGATCCAGGCTTGTTCTCAGGTGGCGGAAGAGCTGATCACCAGGTAGGCAAAAAGCCTGTAGAGATTCTCCGTCTTCCAGGTCGTGGTTGTCCCAAAGGTGCTTTTTTTCAGGAGGCAACTGGACTTTTTGTTTTTTTCTTTTGAAGACCTTTCGCTTCTCATCCAAGAAGCTTCTTCAGCTCTGACTGGATGGTGGGGAATGGAAGGATTTATATTCCTTGCAGACAGCTGGTCATTTGCATCCTTGAAGTACTTGGAGGTTTATTGTGTCCTCAGGTCACCTGAGCAGTGCAAATGGTTTCTGTAGTCTGTATAGCTGTGCAATTTGGGATGAGCACCCTTTGAATGGCGTGGGAGTAAGAATGGATTTCCAGAGGAAAAAATTGCAGACTGCAGGAACCATTTGCACCACTCAGGGGACCCTGAGGACACAGAGAAACCCTCCAAGTGGCCTCAACAACTCCCTAAAAGGATGCAAATGCAAGAAGTATAAATCCTTCTGTTCCCCACCATCCGGTCAGAGCTGAAGAAACTTCTTGGATGAGAAGCGAAACGTCTTCCAAGAAAAACCAGAAAGTCCAACTGCCTCTTGAAAAAACACCTTTGACACTTAAAGGAGGTTCATCATTTCAGGATTATCCCCTGCCTTCTTTTTATGGGGCTTCTCAATCCTTCAGGTCATGGTTGTCTGAAAAAGTGTTTTTTTCCCCCAAAAGGTAACTGGATTTTCTTGGCTTTTTTCCTCCTCCTTTTTTTTTTTTTTGAAAATACAGGTAGTTCTCCACGTACGACAGCTCATTTAGTGACTGTTCGAAGTTACAATGGCACTGGAAAAAATGACTTATGACTGTTTTTCACATTTTTCACATGCGATCAAAATTCAGACACTTGGCAACTGGCATGTACTTATGACGGTTGCAGTGTCCCGGGGTCACGTGATCCCCTTTTGTGACCTTCTGGCAAGCAAAGACAACGGGGAAGCCAAGTTCGCTTAACAACCGTGTTATTTTATGTACACTGAGAGCTTATGCACCAAGACAAATTCCTTGTGTCTCTAATCACACTTGGCCAATAAAATTCTGTTCTGTTCTGTTCTGTTCTATTCTATTCTATTCTATTCTATTCTATTCTATTCTATTCTATTCTATTCTATTCTATTCTATTCTATTCTAATTTAACAATTGCAGTGATTCATTTAACAACTGTGGCAGGAAACGTCGTAAAACAGGGCAAAACTCACTTAACAAATGTCTCACTTAGCATTGGAAATTTGGGGCTCAATTGTGGTCGTACGTGAAGGACTTCCTGTATTTATGACTCCTATTTTTTATGTTGCTTTGGTCGTTTTTCACTCTGGTTGCTTTTTATTCCTTTTTATTCAGTTTTAAAGCCACCCAGAGTCGTGTATCGGAGACAGGCAGCTTGTACATTTAATAAATAAAGAACAAACAAATTTTCTGGCCTTTTTCATTTTTTTTCTCTTTTATTTCCCCTTCCCCAATTTGCTCTTTTCCACAGAATCTGTGAAGCTGCCAAAACTCACAGCCTCCTGGAGCAAGAGCTGGCTCATGCGGTGAATGCTTGTTCTCATGCTTTAACCAAAGGCGGCCCGAAATTCCCCGAGGTAAGGGAAAAAAATGAAAGCTCTGTCTTCAAATAAGTTCTTGATAAGAATTCTCGATAAGAATGGAGACCACATGAAGCATTAATACCACTTTATAAGGCCTTGGTAAGGCCACACTTGGAATACTGCCTCCACTTTTGGTCGCCACGATATAAAAAAGTTGTGGAGACTTTGGAAAGAGTGCAGAGAAGAGCAGCAAAGATGATTAGGAGACTGGAGGCTAAAACATAGGAAGAACGGTTGCAGGAACTGGGTATGTCCAGTATGTTATGAAAAGAAGGACTGGGGTGACACAATAGCAGAGTTCCAATATCTCAGGGGCTGCCCCAAAGAAGAGGGAGTCAAGCATCAGAAGGCAGAGAAAAAGCAATGGATGGAAACTAATCAAGGAGAGAAGCAACCTGGAACTAAGGAGAAATTTCTGAGAATAATTAACCAGTGGAACAGTTTGCCACCAGAAGTTGTGGGTGCTCCATGAGTGGAGGTTTTTAAGAAGAGATTGGACATCCATTTGTCTGAAGTGGCATAGGACAGTGATAACTTCTCTCCTCAAGAAGCCTTCCTTGGACCCGGCAGTATTAGCTAACTATCGTCCTGTCTCCAACCTCTGCTTTATTGCGAAGGTGGTTGAGAGTGTGGTTGCGCGTCAGTTTCCACAATTCCTGGAGGAAACATCTTATCTGGATCCGTTCCAGTCGGGTTTCAGGTCTGGGCACAGCACGGAGACGGCATTGGTCGCGTTGGTTGATGATCTCTGGAGGGCTCGGGACAGGGGATGTTTTAATATTTGCATTTCATATTTTTATTTCTGGCTGTACACCGCCCTGAGTCCTCAGGGAGAAGGGCGGTATATAAATTGGAAATAAAATAAAAAATAAAATAAATAAAATAAATAAAAAGATAGCTAGCCTTTTTGCCATCGCGTCCCAGGAGCGCGGGGGGGGGGGGGAAGGGGGGGCATGCGCATGTGTGCCCCCCCCCCCAATTCTTTTCTCCCCCCCCCCCCCCCCCCGCTCCTGACAAATGATGACCCGGTAGGTCCGATAGGCCCATTTTTTTCTCTCCCCAGGCTCCAGAGCTTTTCTAGGAGCTTGAAGAGGGTGAAAACGGCCTTCCCACCCTGGAGGCCCTCCAGAGGCCGGAAATGGCCCGTTTACCAACTTCCAGTGTGACCAGAAGTCCCGTTTTGTGCTCTCCCCAGCCTCTGGAGCCTTTCTAGGAGCCTGGGGAGGGTGAAAACGGCCTTCCCCACCCCCCCAGAGGCCCTCCGGAGGCCAAAAAACAGCCCATTTGCCAACTTCCGGTGGGCCCAGAAGGCCCGAAAATTAGCTGGCCAGCGTGCGCATGTGTGCCGGAGCTATGCTCATGTGCCCACAGATATGGCTACATGTGCCACCTGTGGCACAGTGCCATAGGTTCGCCATCATGGGCATAGGGTTTCCTGCTTGAGCAGGAGGTTGGACTAGAAGACCACAGGGGTGCTGCCACGGTCATAAGTGTGAAAAACAGTCCAGAAGTCACTTTTTCTCAGTGCCGTTGTAACTTTGAACGGTCCCTAAATGAAGGGTTGTAAGTCAAGGACTACCTGTAATTAAATGTATAGCTTTGTGTTGCTGGGATCTTCATGATTTTTTTCCCCTCTGCAGAGCCTTACCAGAAATACCGCGCTGGAAATAGCTGCCACTGTGAAGGCATTACATGATGAAACGGAGTCCTTGTTAGTTGGAAAGGTCTCGTTGGTAAGATGATGATGATGATGATTTACTTTATTCATTAAACATGAAACTCAGTCAACTGGACATTCAAAAATGCATCAGAAATACCATTGACTGGAACTAATGGTTGATACAGGTTGCTGCCAGTGTCCTAAGTATCAACCAAGTTCCTCCTCCTCCTCCTCCTCCTCCTCCTCCTCCTCCTCCTCCTCCTCCTGCTTCTTCATCTTCTTATTCTTCATCTTCTTCTCCTCCTCCTCCTCCCCCCACTCCTCCTCCTCCTTCTTCTTTACTTTATTCATTAAACATGAAACTCAGTCAACTGGACATTCAAAAATGCATCAGAAATACCATTGACTGGTGCTAATGGTTGATACGGGTTGCTTCCAGAGTCCTAGCGATCAACCAAGTACCTTCTTAAGATGTACGATGTTCCGAGTAGCGCAGTTTTTTGCAGTTCTGCTGGTGTTATTGTAGGAAGCTGCAATTTGCTGATGTATCTTATAAAATTCTTGGACAAGTGCCCTGATGACAATGGGTACCACGGTTACATGTTTCATCCATAGCCGTGTAGTTCCGATGGCCAGGTCGTGATATTTTATGATTTTTTTCCAATTTTTTTTCTTCGACTCTGGCGTCTCCTGGTACCACGATGTCAATAAATTGTATGTTTCGGTTTTCGACAACTGTGATATCTGGCGTGTTCTGTTGTTGTTGTTGTTGTTGTTGTTGTTGTTGTTATTATTATTATTTAATCTTTGGTGAGATTCACAGCCTTTGAGGCTGGTTAATAGCTCAGCAGCTCGAGTCCTAACCAAGGACCTAGGAACTGTTAAGGTATCGTCGGAGGATGTAAGCTGTTCCGAGTAAGGTTTTTTGTAGAGTTTTGTAAGGTTTTTTGTAGAGTCAAAATGTTCAAGTCTGGTAAATTTAGAATTTCTAAATTATTATTGTTATTGTTATTATTATTATTATTATTTATTTATTTATTTATTTAATTAATTAATTAATTAATTTATTTGTCAACAAGTACAATGAAACAAATAACAGTATAGACATGGACACATGAAAAAAATTGGCATAAATAAAAGGCAAAACATAGCCATAAACACATAGAATGATTACATATAAATGGGGACGGTAGGATAGGGACGATAGGCACGCTGATGCGCCTTATGCACGCCCTCTTAGGGACCTCTTAAGAAACATGAAAGGTCCACGGAAGACAGTTTAAGGTAAAAGGTATGGGGATTAGCGAGACTAACAACAGGATCAGGTAGAGTGTTCCAGACATTTACTACTCTATTGATGAAGTCATATTTCCTACAATCAAGACAGGCAGACAAATAGATAATGATAGACAGATGATAGATAGATAGTTGATATTAATAAAGAAGAATATTTGTAGCCGAGAGCACCAAGGACCCCTGAGATAGTTGATTGATAGATGATAGATAGATGACATAGCTATATAGGTATAGATAGGTGATAGGCAGACAGAAAGACAGAGGTTCTTATTAGACAACTCAGCCTAACCAAATTATAATTTGCTGTTTTGGTAGCAATTGGAATCCCCTTGCGAGGAGTTGCTGGTGTCGGCGGTGCACAATCTGGAGACCGAACTGAGAAAGTTGGGCGAAATTCCTTGGCTCTGCTATATTCTGCAGATGAATGATGACGAGGTGGGTGGAATTCACGTGCGCAAGCCCCAATCCTCGCTGTTCCGTTTTTTTGAGGGGGGAAGGGGGGATCGGACCTGCCTTGAAAATCTGACCCATGTGCAGGGAAGTTAACTGCCAGAGGTTATGAATGCTTTGAAGACAGTGGTGGGATTCAAATAATTTAACAACCGGTTCTCTGCCCTAATGATTGGCTGCATGGGCGTGGCCATGGTGGGCATGGCCATGGTGGGCGTGGCCAGGTGTGACAGACAGCACTCGGCCTCCTGTCTCCCTGGGAGCAAAAACGGGCCACGGGGGGTGGGGGGGGCGTGCCGCACCTCCCGCACCCTGTTTTGGGCCTAGTAGGCCTCCCTGCAGCCTCCTGGGAGGAAAAACAGGGCACGTAGAGACTCATGGAAGGGCGGAGCCAGCCAGCAATTTAATAACCAGTTTGTCTGAACCGGCTGAATCCTACAATTGTTTGAAGATGAATTGAGGAGGTATTTGAACCTTCAGCGAACATACCATCCTTTCGGCAGAAGGAAGGAGCTGCTTCTGATTGAGACTGAAGAAGATACAGCTGCTTTAAAGGTCTTTAAAGACTTGGAAAAGTTAATGAGATTTTAAAAGCAGCTTCCTCCGCCCCCCCCCCTTTTTTTCCAGGTCAGTATGGAAGCCTGAATTAAAAACAGGTTTTTTTTAAGCAGGCGCTGTGCTTATTACACAAGATCTGAATCATTTTTTTCTGCACCCATTTTGAAGTATATTCAATTCTATTTGGCTACCGGTAAATATGGATTTTTGACTGTAGAAAAGGTCAGGGTTGATCTCGTCAGTTTTCGGGTGTGAGCAGAGAATATAAATATGTTTTTTTATGTTTTTACTGTGGGTAAGATTTTTAATTTACGAGAAATACAATTTAGTAGAAAAATCGCAATTTACACCCAACAGTTATCTCGTTTTGAAAAGGGATGACTTCATCCTCCGTTCAGAACATTTTCATATTGTGGAATTATTCCTAAAATTCCTCTACTTGGCAAACTTTCTGTCTTCCTGGTTCGTTTTTCGAGGTCGAATTTCACGATCCCTTTAAAGGATAAACTTGGATAAATGAAGGATGACTTCGTTTTTCTTTCATCCGATCAAGATTATCCATTGTATTTTACCTTTTGGACTTATAACCATCCTTTTCAACGAAGCTCACCTTGCACTGAATGGATAGAGCGATGATGGCTAACCTTTTTGTCATCGCGTGCCGAAAGTGGGGCGGGGCGCAGGGCACGGGGGGGTCCCGCGCAAACGTGCCTGCACCCATAATGCAATGCATGTGTGACCCTCCCGCCCCCGTGCATCCACACCTGACACTCCCATGCTCCCCCGCCCCCCAGCGCATGCACACGCAAGCCCCCTGCAACCTGTTTTTGGTCTCAGGACTGCAGGGAGGCCTGCTAGGCCCAAAATGGGCTGCAGGGGGGCGCGCGCCGCACCCCCTGTTCTCCCCTCTGTGCTCCACACGGCTCACGTGCCTGGAGAGAGGGCTCCACATGCCACCTGTGGCACGTATGCCACACAGGGGTGAAATGCTCCTGGTTCGGACCGGATTACCTGATCCGGTAGCGATGGAGGCGGGTGGTTCGGAGAACCGGTAGCAAAAATCCCTGCCCCCCCCCATGCCCAGCTGAGCCGTGCGATCATCAGAGGCTTTTTTCTTTTTTACTTTTAAAATCATTTTTTCTACAACCTCTTCGGCCGAAAAAATGCTTTTAAAAGAAAAAAAAAAGCCTCTGATGATCGCGCGGCTCAGCTGGGATCATCAAAGGCTTTTTAAAGCATTTTTTTACAACCTCTTCGCCGAAGGGGTTGTAGAAAAAATGGTTTTAAAAGTAAAAAATAAAAATAAAAAAAATTGGCCACGCCCACCCAGTCACATTACCCCTCCCCCCAGCAAGCCACGCCCACAGAACCGGTAGTAACAAATGTTAGATTTCACCACTGATGCCATAGGTTCGCTATCACGGGGATAGAGTCTTTATTTAAAAAAAATATTACACCTTATCTCCTGAACACTGCTTTTAACAAATAAACTGGTGGATGCATCAAATGAAGAAAAAGAAAAAAAAATAATCTTTTTTTTTTTTTTAGGATCCTCCTTTGGAATACTGTAAGAGAAACAGCCGAAGTACCATGTTTCGTATAGTGCCAAAGTTTAAAAAGGAAAAGGTTCAAAAACAGAAGACTAGCACCCAGCCTGGTATGTTTTCAAAAATGTTGTTGCTTGGAAGAGACAAGGTTGTGAGTGGACTGTGTGTGTAACACAATATGCACCGAGCTTGTCTTGGGCTTCCTTGTTAGTCCGTCTTCATGACAACTTGGAGTTGCTTTATCCCACGAGAAAGTTGTCCCTTACACGTACATCTACTTGAGGGTGAAGGGTGGGTAAATGTCATGGCTTAAGGAGGCCACAGAGTCTGGTGTGACACATATTTTAAAAGTGAGCGAATTAAGGATCCATTTGGGGATGGGGTTTCGAGGGGTGAAAATTAACACTTTGGGCATCTTGCAAGGTTTATAGCCTATTTCACACTTTTAAACCCCACAATCTCCTCCAAAATTCAGAAAAGAGATTCACGTTTGGGGCCTAAACCACACAAGGGGGACTTCAGAATCCATAAATCAGACACCTGAGGTTTCTAGACCATATATTTTACATCTCCATCAACTTTGTCTCTGAGAACACTGGAATCTTTTGAAAGTTCTCAGATGTTCTTCAAGCTTTAGCAAGCCACCGAGTTTCTTTTAAAAACACTATGTGCTATTTTACTGGTCTTTTCCAAAAGATGCAGTCCCTTGAAAGTTCTCAGATGTTCTTCAAGCTTTAGCAAATCATTGAGTTTCAGTTAAAGTCATTATGTGCTATTTTACTGGTCTTCTCCAGCAGATGCCGTCATGTCCTCAGTGTGTTTTAAGAGTGAACTATCTAGCCACCGCAAGGGACAAAATTTGACCAATGCCTTCTGTGAATATGTTCTCCTTCTCCAGAACCTGCTACTAATTTCTGCATTGTTCAAGGTTTCCTCCGCAGAAAAATCAGCATAGAAACTATTATCTAAACAAAGAATGACACTTTTTTAGCTACTGAAGCTCCATAGAACATTTCTTTTCATTAGGAAACAGACCTCCGTGGTTTTACATTCTCATTGTTACAGGTTGGCATTATGCCATATGTAAGTCCTATTTTTAAAACAATATCATACCAGGATTTCAGTTTCGAGGTGCTAAAAAAGATAGCCACGTGAAGAATTTTTAATTAACCATAGGAATATAATTGAAATTATTGACTTTGGAATTCCTTGGAGGTCATAGGTAACTTTTGATAAAAACGACTTTTGATAAAACACACATAATGCCTCCTCCAGTATTAAAATCCTTTCTCTATGGGCTACATGATATGTACAAAACTTTAAAAGGGCTGTTTATTTGACCTGGTGAAAGAAGTAATGCTTGAATTAAATGTGGCAGCTTTTTAAAGTCTCCACAAAGGCAATTCCCCCCCCCCCCCCCGTTTGCATTTCAATCAATATATTGATGGGTCCTTGGTGCTCTCTGAGTTTGGGTGTTTGTTTGTTTTTTGCAGATGTTTCATTACCCAAACTAGGTAATGAAGGAGGAGTGAAGGAGGAGGAGGAGGATTGTGGGGTCCTTGGTGCTCACTGACTTGGTGGTTTTATTGCAGATGTTTCATTACCCAACTAGGGAACATCATCAGTGCTAGAAGGGAGTGGGGTTTGGGGAGGAGGAGGAGGAGGAGGACTGTAGAGTCCTTGGTGCTCTCTGAGCTTGGTGGTTTTCTTGCAGATGTTTCATTACCCAACTAGGGAACATCATCCATGCTAGAAGAGTTTGCAGGGTTTGCAGGGAAGAGGAGGAGGAGGAGGAGGAGGAGGAGGAGGAGGAG
>WNWU01013721.1:3188545-3206724 GCA_012654045.1 Ptyas mucosa
GTTTGTGGAGAGGAGGAGGAGGAGGAGGAGGAGGAGGAGGAGGAAGACTGTGGGGTCCTTGGTGCTCTCTGAGCTTGGTGGTTTTCTTGCAGACATTTCATTACCCAACTAGGGAACGTCATCAGTGCTAGAAGGGAATGGGGTTTGCAGAGAGGAGGGAGAGGAGGAGGGGGAGGAGGACTGTGGGGTCCTTGGTGCTCTCTGAGTTTGGTGGTTTTCGTTTCATTATCCAAACTAGGTAACATCATGAGTGCTAGCACCAAGGGCCTCTCATTTCCACCTACAAATTATTCACTTTTATTGGAAACAATATATTACAATTTGCACATCCTGGAATACCTATAGACAGCACCAGTCCTAATTAGTCAAGCTAATGAGTTGGCATCAAGACGCTTAACGGCGTAGTAGCTGGATGTTGGAGCTGAGAGCATGGCTAAGATCCAGACAGCCCTCAGATTCTTGGGTTTTCCCTACTTTTAACCCGCATGTCAGCGTGACTTCTGCTATCACCGCGTTGCTCTCTTCTCTTCCATTTCCCGCCTTCTACGGCCTAACCCTTTGCTTGTCGTGCTGTGCCCAGCATGTAGAGAAAAAAAAAAAATTAAGGGGGTTTTGCTCTTAACTTTGGTAGTTCAGAAATGGGGCACGGATGAAGTCGCTGCTTGGTTGGACCTGCTGAGTTTGGGAGAATACAAAGAAACTTTCGTCAGCCACGACATCCGAGGGGCCGAACTTTTACACCTGGAGAGGCGAGATCTGAAGGTATTGGTGTTGTGTTACTTTTTCTGCCTTAAGAGCACTTCAAAAATTGAATGAAAGCTTTTCCTCTCTTTCCCCGTCCCAGCGATGTGCTTGTAGCTTGGCTTTTTAACACGCAACCCTGCATAATCTCCCTGGCCAAAAACGGCTGTCTTGTTAGGCTGAATTTCTCTGTCTGGTGAGAATAAGAAGGACAAGTATTTTCCTTTTGAAAGAGGACTTAGAAACTCTTAGAAACAAATGTGAGCCAGCCGTGTGTGGTAGCGGCCAAAAAAGCTAACACAATCCCTGGTTGTATAAACAGAGGCATTGAATCAAAGTCACGTGAAGTATTAGTACCGCCTTATAAAGCCTTAGTAAGGCCACAGCTGGAATACAGCATCCAGTTTTGGTCCCCGCATTTCAAAAAAGAGGTTGAGACTTTGGAAAAAGTGCAAAGAAGAGCAACTAAAATGATGAAAGGCCGGGAGACAAAAATATATGAAGAACAAGTTGCAGGAACCGGGTATGGCTAATCTGGAGAAAAAAAGGATTAGGGGTAGTGGTGAAATCCTCCGTGGATTACCACTGGTTTGCTGCCCGCGCATGCGTGGTGCATGCCAAAAGCATGCTGTGTGAGTGCATGCATAGTGCGCACCAAATGCGTGCTGTGCATGCATGCACAACACACACCAAAAACACGCTCCGTGCACGCATGCACATTGCGCACCAAACGCGCGCTGCACGTGGAAAAAGAAGACTTCAGTAGGTAAGTAGAACAGTGAGGGGCGGGGAACAGCTGTGCTGAGAGATTTAGTTTCATTAGAAAGCAGGATTTCCTGCTATCTAGCTAATATAAACTGTGCGGCACAGCTGATCGTTGGAAATACCGGTTCAAACGAACTGGTAGCTTTTTTTAACTACGGGTTCGGGCGAACTGATAGTTTTTATCGCTACCAGTTTGCCCAAACTGGAGCCAATGGTAGCATTTCATCTCTGACTAGGGGAGACATGATAGCAATATTCCAGTATTTGAGATGCTGCCACAAAGAAGGGGGTGAGTGGGTGGGGAGAAACCAAGCTCTTATTTTGTTCAGTGTGGGTTTCATTGTGTTTTTTGTTTATTATTATTTGTGGTGTATGCGTACTTCTCCCGTCCTTCCTAATCTACAAAAACACAAATCGTCAGATACAATAATAGGGAGGGAGAGAGAGAGAGAGAGAGAGAGAGAGAGAGAGGGAGAGAGAGGGAGAGAGAGGGAGAGAGAGACATGTTTAACATCCAGTTTGCATGTTAAAACAAGCATTTAGGTTGCTTCGGGGCCTAAACGAGAACAGAGAGTGGATACCAAAAAATCAATATAGCAATTAGAGCTCTGGATTTGATTCCAAGAGCAAAAACAGCATCTTTGGGTGGCTCTTTAAAGCAACCGCAGCTTTTCCTGGATTACGGAGACCAGCAATGTGATTCTGGGTGAGGACTCGGCTGCTTTAAAGAGCTGCAGATGGATGCTACGTTTGTACTCTTGTATGCTTCCAAATTATTTACAAAGCATTGCACAATGCTAAAAGCAGCGCATGTACACACACAAGCACAAAGAACTCGGATAAAACATCTTCAAAAGGTTCACCTGCATTGGACTTTGTATCATAGTAACACCTGTACTGTGTTTAGCCATACAGCTTTGTACACTGCTGATGTTACAGAAATAAGTCTGTCTTCAGGGGGTCCTTGACTTACGGCCACAATGGAGCCCATATTCTCCGTTGCTAAGCGAAACAGTTCTTAAGGGAGCTTTGCCCCATTCTACGACCTTTCTTGCCACCGTTGCGGAGTGAATCACTGCCGTTATTAAGTTAGTAAGATGGTCATTAAGTGAATCTGGCTTCCCCATCGACTTTGCTGGTCAGAAGGTCACTTCGAACGGTCACTAAACGAATATGGTGCGTTGAGAATTACCCGTCTTCGTATTTCTTTGTGGGGTTTAGGAGACGAGAAAGTGCAGGATAACCCATTACGTTTATTAATTTCAGGGAAGATCATATTAGAAACCAAAAATCTCTTTAATAGCCAAGCTTGGCGAGACTGTGAGCTCTTGTGTTGCTCTGCTGTCAGGCCGTCGTAAACTGGAACCGGTCAGTGGAAGCATTAATCGAAATGAGCATAGGAGGGCAGCAGTGCATAACTAGGGAAATGCAAACTAATGTGGAAATTCCGGATTTTGAACGAAGGGCTTTGGAGGCTGCAACGCCAGCAAGGCAGGAAGTAAACCTCTTGAAACTTACACATGAATTACTCTGTGAGCTGATTGTCTCTGGAGATTCTCCGTTCTCCAGGTTCATGGTTGTCCCGAAGGTGCTTTTTTCAAAAGGCAACTGGACTCTCTGGTTTGTTCTTTGAAGACATTTTGCTCCTCATCCAAGAAGCTTCTTCAGCTCTTGAGTGGAAATCCTTCCATTTTTCATCTCCCGCTCAGAGTTGAAGAAGCTTCTTGGATGAGGAGCAAAACGTCTTCAAAGAAAAAACAAGGAAGGCCAAAGTTGCTTCCTGGAAAAAGCAACTTTGGGACTCCACGAGCTGCAAGCAGTGGCCCTGGGTAGGGTTCTGTGCAGTGGGGGGATTCAGCTGGTTCAGGCCGGTTCAGGAGAACCGGTAGTTAAATTGTTAGCTGTTCCACCACTTCCACGCGCTCCATTTTTGCTCCCAGGGGGCTGCAGGGAGGCCTACTAGGCCCAAAATGGGGCGTGGGGGAGGCAGTGCCCCCCTGTGGCCCATTTTTGCTCACAGGGGGGGTGCAGGAGGCCAATTGCTGCCTGTCACACCCCTAGCCACGCCCACCATGGCCACACCCACCCAGCTGGTCATTAGGGCAGAGAACCAGGGGTTAAATTATTTGAATCCCACCACTGGTTCTGTGTGATCTGAAAACCCCAACTGCTTCCTTAGCAACCATTCAGTTACAATGGACCCCCCGCCCCCCCCCCTATAAAAAGGCATTTATATGACCCAGTTCCAAGGGCCACTTTCTCCGTGGTTACATGTTTACCATTCAACTGGCCAACACTGATGGTGGTTTGCACCATCCTGCAGATATGAAACTGTGGTTTACAGATAAGTTCCCGATTTATAGTTCATTTAGCGACCGTGCAGAGTTACAACGGCACTGCAAAAAGTGACTTACGACCGTTTTTCATACTTACGACCGTTACAGTATCCCCAGGGTCACTTGGTTTGGCAACTGGCATGTACTTATGATGGTTGTAACTGTCCTGGGGGTCACGTGATCTCCTTTCACGACCTTCTGACCAACAACGGTGTCGCTAATTTAAGAACAAGTGGGACAAGAAAGGTCGTAAAATGAGGGGAACTCACTTAACGTCTCGCTTAGCAACAGAAAGTTAGGTCTCAATTGTGGTCGTACGTCGAGGACCGCCTGTGTAATATTTTTGCGGAAAGCTGGTGATTGCTTCTCTATTTTCAGCAAAAACAGCCCCCCAGCAAACAATGAGTTTGCTATTGACCACAGCAGTGGTGGGTTGCTCCCGGTTTGCACCGGTTCGCAAGAACCGGTAGTAAAAATTTTTAATAGTTCGGAGAACCGGTAATATCATTGGCTGGCCACGCCCCCGAACCGGTCCCTGGCCCGGTCACCGCTCGCTTACCCCGCCCACTTCATTAGAGGCTTTTTTTTTTTACTTTTAAAAGAATTTTTTCTACAACCTCTTCAGCTGAAAAAATGCTTTTAAAAGTTAAAAAAAAGCCTCTGATGATCGCGCGGCTCAGCTGGGATCGTCAGACGCTTCTAAAAGCATTTTTTTCGGCAACCTCTTAAGGTTGTAGAAAAAATGCTTTTAAAAGTAAAAAGAAAAAAGAAAAGTTGGCCACGCCCACCGAGTCACATTACCCCCTAAGCCACGCCCACAAAATAAGTCACGCCCACAGAACCGGTAGTAAAACATCTTAGAACCCATCCCTGGACCACAGCGTTTGCTTAATAACAGCAGCTTCACTTAAGGACCACCGCAATAAAAAGGTCATTAAAAGTGTGACAAGTGTCACAACTTAGTGATTTATATAATGAACCCGGTCCCTTATGGTCATAAATTGAAGACTACCTGTAAACATTTAGATTTCAAGATGCAATTTTCTGTTTTGTTTTAAAAGGAATGTATTTCTACTTTCCTGCGCTGTTTCACATTGGTCTTGAGCTTTACAAATGGTTTCTGATTTCTGAACTTGAAATCCTACAAAGATGGGCCTCCAACCATATTTTTTAAAAATTAGAACAAAAACCACTTTGTTGTATGACAACATCCTGCATAAGAGGTTTTGTCTGTGATCTAAAATCAATTTTATACATGATGTCGGACAGGTTTTCAAACATCTTTGAACAAAAGATGCCTATTTTGTTCTGCTAGATTTCCTAATGCTTCTTCTGTTGTTTAAGACTGTTGCCGGTTATTTTATTTTACTTGCCTTGCTGGATATTTGAAGATGCTACGGCAAAACGGTTATTTCCATAATGTCATTCAAGAAACTAATGTTTACAATTTGATTTGGTGTCATTCCACATTCCAGGGAGACAAATCAAGAATGTATGTTTAAAATCTAAGAAATTAAAGAATGCAGGGAAAAAAATAGACAGCACCACTTCTTGTACAAAACATTTCCTTGGAAACACAATTCAGTGTCTAAATAAGTTGATATCATTATCATCATTTAAAGACCCCATAATCCCTTGCGGGGTGGAGTCTGGGCAACTGAATGGAGCTAGCAGAGTGTTTTAATGGCCGGATGCCCTTCTTGTTGCTAGTGCGGAGTTTTGTCCAGCAGATATATTCTCATTGTGCCCAGAGAGAGAAATATCTGTCTCTACTTAGAATCGAACTCACAGCCTCCTGATAGTGAGGCGAGAGCTCCACCTCTAGGGCCACCGCACCACTCTGTCTAAATAAGTTGATATGTATGGGGAAAAAATGGACTAATTGTCTAAAATGGGCACTCTCTAAACTAGGTTTGTTGCCGAAAGTTAAATGATGTTCTGCTACTCTGGATTTCTGGGAATGAATCTGTCTTCTCCCTTGTCCCATAGGATTTGGGGATAACGAAAGTGGGTCATATGAAGCGAATTCTTCAGGGAATTAAAGAATTTGGCAGGAGCCCACCGTTACCGGAAGTGTAGCTGTGCCAGCTGCTCCGTCGAGGAAGTGCTACTTACACAAAGGTGTAGAAGGACGTGGATTCCTTCCGGGCGAGTAAATGCCAGGTTGTGAGAAGAGCATTAACTCTGATCGGGGCAAAGTTTGATGAACCAGCTGAATGAGAGTATCCAAAAGGTTTTGTGGATCTAAATCAATCTTTTAATGACCCGATAATCCCTTGCGGGGTGGAGTCTTGGCAACTGAATGGAGCTGAGTGTTTACTGGCCGGATGTCCTTCCTGTCGCCAGTGCGGAGTTTTGTTCGGCAGATCTATTCTCATTGTGCCCAGAGAGAGAAATATCTGCCTCTACCTAGGATCGAACTCACAGCCTCCTGATTGTGAGGCAAGAGCTCCACTTCTAGGCCACCGCACCATTCTTTTGTGGGTCTAAAAAGGCTGTGAAATATATTACGAGAAGTAATCAAAATGTCTCCATTACAGTAAAAAACAAACAAACCAACAACACCACGTTTCCTGGGTAGCATGTACGTTATTTGGAGCCTGGTAATCCACCCAGATCCTTTCAGGTTCTTTCAATTTGACAAATCCTTGAAGCTTAACTTTATCCAGAGCCTCCAGTGTCTTCGTAGACTCGATCCCATCCGGATGTTTCGGTGGTACCTCAAAACCATCCTTCTCTCGGGTTTTTTCCCCCCCTCCTTTTCATTGGCCGAAAATAACGTTGGATGCCGTGAACGGACATGCCAAAACGCCCAAAACGCCTGCCTGTTTGCATGATAACTTCTTACACTTGAAGAACTTTTATATCTGTTTTAATAAGGTTTAATTTATTACTGTTTTTTTTCGATGGGTGGATGGGTGTTAGGGATTTTTTTCTTCTTCTCCTGATGTGATAGAAACACGCTGCGTGTGGTGGACATAATTGCCATATTCTAGCTGTGAAAAACGTCTTCTACTCTGGCTTCGGGTAATTTCAGGGTATTTTGAAAATTGCTAGAACACGGCAGGTTTAGGATTTGGTTTCCCGAGGGAGAATGATCTGAACGTCTCCTCACGGTTGATAACTTATGCAAAGCTTACTCACTTCCTTAAAGCAACCTCAAGTTGAACCTCCGACGTCTGAGCGTCAAAACGTGGCGGCCGAGCGACTCAAAGTGCATCAGATTTGACGAACATCAAGATTATGCAATTTTAATGAAATCTGGGAAGGTTACAGAGCCTGGTCTTTTAACGCATGCATTAAGCCAAGTATATATATATATTTAAAAAAAGATCAGTTTAGAGATGGATTTAACTCATCAGAAATATTGTTATCCAACCATTTTGTTAATATGGACTGGAAAATTTGGTGGATCGGGGCAGAAAAAGAAATTCCTTTTTGCTAAAAATTATGCATCCGCTTCAGAGCCAGGAAACCTCGGATTCTAGATATTGTGGAATCGAGGAAGATCAGCAGAGGAATCCAGAAAAGTTAAGATGGTATCTCGATGGTGGGCCTACTCTGAATGAACTACAGCTCCCAACAGCCACCGCAGTTGTCTCTGGAGATTCTCCATTATCCAGGTCATGGTTTTCCCAAAGGTGTTTTTTTTTCCAAAAGACAACTGAACTTTCTTGTCCTTTCTTAATTCCTTTGAAAACGTTTCGTTCCTCATCCTAGAAGCTTCTTCAATTCTCAGTGAAGAGAACTGAAGTGAACAGAAGCAGCTTCTTGGATGAGAAGCGAAACAGAAGCGAAACAAAGCACCTGAGTGCAGGACAAGAAGCCATGGAGGGAAACTAATCAAGGAGAGAAGCAACCTGGAATTAAGGAGAAATTTCCTGACAGAACAATTAATCAGGGGATGACTTGCCTCCAGAAGTTGTGAATTCTCCAACTTTGGAAGTTTTTAAGAAGAGATTGGACAAATGTTTGTCTGAAATGGTATAGGGCTGTGATGGTGAACCTATGGCACGTGTGTCACAGGTGGCACGCGGAGCCATATCGGTAAGCATGCAACTGTTGCCCGAGCTCAGCTCCAGCGCGCATGTCCACGCTGGCCAGCTGATTTTCGGGCCTTCCGGTCCTACCGGAAGTCCTTCCAGCCTCCGGAGGGCCTCCGAGGGAGTGGAGAAGGCTGTTTTCGCCCTCCCCAGGCTCCTAGAAAGCCTCTGGAGCCTGGGGAGGGTGAAAAATGGGCCTTCAAGTCCCACCGGAAGTCGAGAAATGGGCCATTTCTGGTCTCTGGACGGCCTCCAGCAGGGTGAGGAGGGCTGTTTTAACCCTCCCCAGGCTCCTAGAAAGCCTCTGGAGCCTGGGGAGGGAGAAAAACGGGCCTACCGGGTCCCCCATGCCATCACGTGCCAAAAGCAGGGCGGACCGTTGTGGGGGTCGCATGCATATGCACGGGAGGGCACGGTGCATTGAATTATGGATGTGGGCCTGTGGGCCCGCGACCCATCCATGCTCCCCCCGCTTTTTGCACGCGACGGCAAAAAGGTTAGCCATCACTGGTATAGGGTCTCCTGCCTGAGCAGGGGGTTGGACTAGAAGACCTCCAAGGTCCCTTCCAACCCTGTTATTCTATTCTGTTCTGTTCTGTTCTGTATATTTTCTATTCTCTACTCTATTCTATTCTATTCAGAAAAAAAACAAGAAAGTTGAGTTGTCCTTTGGAAAAAGAGCCTGTGGGATTTCCCATTTGCGGGCTCTTAAATTCCTTCCCCCATCTTTTAAACCATTACAAGCTAACCAATATACAGGCAACTCAAGATTGTGTCTGAATCAGGACTGAATTCCATTTCTCCAAACAGTCAGACCCTAAAGTCTAGTTCAATAGTTTGTTTCCAGGTTGGGTTTACTTTAAACAATCCCAACGTCCTGCTTCTCACATTAAACTGAGATTTTGTCCTCTTGGCTAGTGTCAGTTATAGTCCTCAACTTACAACCATTCATTTAGTGATCGTTAGACGTGTTAGCAGGTCACGAAAGGAGACCACATGACCCTGGGAAATTACAACCGTCATAAGTACATGCCAGTTGCCAAGCCTCTGAATTTCGATCACCTGACCACAACAGTCTTGTGAAAAAAACGATCATGTCACTATTTTCAATGCCGGTCAATCAAGGAACTGTTGTAAAACGATGATTTCCTGTACTAAAATTATTGAAAGTCACAGAAATTGACCGTTAGAATAAGCCTTTCGAAGCTTAACTGCCGCTAAAGGTAGCAACATCTACTCAAGAAGGGGAATATGAAATATATTAAACGTTTACTTAAGATTTCAGATGGCTTAGTGGGTATGTGCAAACACTTTTCATGGAATTGTGTGCAAAGCAAAGGAAAGCAACAGGGATTTGGCTTGGAAAGCAAATTGCTTGTAATCCGACCTCACTTACTGAAACCTTCGTGGAAAGTTTACGTATTTTCTCAGCGTTTACATCAGTATTTGCCCCAGATTGCATTTGTTAACTACACTCATTCTGATATTTTGCCATACCTATCGCATTCTTGGCTCACAGAGTTGCAAATACCGCTCTGCTATGCACAATAATACTTTTTCTTTTTCTTTTTTAAACCCTTGTGGGTTAAAAAAAAGGAAATAACAGAAGGCTGGCATGCACCGAAAAAGAGGCTATAATTATTTTTAATTTAGCCATGATAACTCGCTCTGTGCTTTTCCCCTTTCGGAATATTAATATGCTGTTCTAGGGAAGGGAACAATGCATTAGCTAGAACATCCCAAATGCAGAAAATTAGATTTTTTAAAAAAGAAAAATAAAAAGCCACCCGTTTTTTAAAAAATCCTTGAAATAGAATTTTCCCGGCTGCTTCCTTGTTATTTAATTAAAGCCGTGTTCTACATTCGCACAAAAAGTTAGTTCTTCTTTCTAACCGTGTTTTTATCTTAATCTTTTTTTTTTCCAGTCTGGAAAACTTAGAAAAATTGTATTCAGTCCATTATAGATATTGTGTTTTCCCCCCTTAACGCATAATAACTCACAGTTATTTGATTCCTATAGTCCTAATTTTTTTTCTTGAAGATAATGTACAAGGGATGCGTACAAGGGTTTAAAAAAGGCCAGATACTGGCTACAATCAAGGACTAGGGGTCCCATCAGAGGTGGGTTCCAGCAGGTTCTGACCAGTTCTGGAGAACCGGTAGCGGAAATTTTGAGTAGTTCGAAGAACCGGTAAATACCGCTTCTGACTGGCTCTGCCCCCATCTATTCTCTGCCTCCCGAGTCCCAGCTGATTGGGAGGGAATGGGGATTTTGCAGTAACCTTCCCCTGCCACGCCCACCATGCCATGCCCACCAAGCCATGCCACGCCCACCAAGCCACACCCACAGAACCGGTAGTAAAAAAATTTGAAATCCGCCACTGGGTCCCAATCTTGAAATTTATTTTTGACTTCCTTCTTTGTGGATACACCTGGAAGGTGGGTTGCCAGTTTAACACAGGTGGTCCTCGACGTACGACCACAACAGACCCCCAAAATTTCTGTTGCTAAGCGAGACATTTGTTGAGTGAGTTTTGCCCCATTTTATGAGCTTTCTTGCCACGGTTGTTAAGTGAATCTGGCTTCCCCGTTTTGACTTTGCTTGTCGGAAGATCACAAAAGGCGTATCACGTGACCGCGGGACACTGCAACCGTCATAAATATGAGTCAGTGGCCAAGTGGCTGAATTTTGATCACCCGACCATAGGATGTTGCAGTGGTCGTAAGTGTGAAAAATATCCATCGGTCACTTTTTCCCGTGCCGCTGTAATTTCGAGCGTTCCCTAAATGAATTTTTGTAAGTGGAGAACTACCTGTATTTATTCGATCTGCTCCAATCTCCTGATTTTCCCAGCCTTCGATAGCCATAGTGTTGATCTACTTAGTGGAAGAATAACAGAGTAACAGAGTCAGAAGGGACCTTGGAGGTCTTCTAATCCAACCCCCTGCTTAAGCAGGAGATCCTATAGTACCATTTCAGACAAAGGGTTGTCCAATCTCTTCTTAAAAATCTTCAGTGTTGGAGCACCCACAATTTCTGGTGGCAAGCTGTTCCACTGGTAAACTGTCCTCACTGTCAGGAAATTTCTCCTTAGTTCCAGGTTGCTTCTCTCCTTGCTTAGTTTCCATCCGTTGTTTCTTGTCCTGCCTTAAGTGCTTCGGAGAATGCAAAATTCTTATTGTTGAGCGAGTGTGCCATTATCGGTGGGAAATGAAACACACAATCCTGAATCTTAACTCTGGGTTCCAGCACCCTGCTGATATAGAAATGGGTTTTAGTTCTATATAGATAGGGTTGGTTCGAACCTGTTATTCAAAATTAAGGATCTTCATCTTAACAGCAACGAAGATTATATTCGCACAATGCTGGAAAAAAATGAAAATATACCGTGAGATGAAGAGATGGTCAGGGAGATGCTAGATTGTGCAGAAATGGATAGATTGACATTGAAAATTAAAGAGAAAGAGGATGTAGAATACTATCAAACATGGAATTTATTTTACCAATGGTTGGGGAAAAAAAGGGGTTGGAGATTAAGAATGCAAATTTGTATTGGTTAAGTAAATTAAATACCCAGACAACCCGATGTTTATTAAGCACTAAGAAATTTATTTCATAGAAAATCTATATATAACTCTGTAAAAATGGGGAAAATAAGGCTGGGGGGAGGGCAGGCATAAAAGAAATAACGAATTTGCAGTTTGAGAAACCAAGGAATCAGTTATCTGAATTAGAAGTAAGGAACTTCGGTACCGTGCTGATGGTAAGGGAAAGTCCTGAAAAGTCATTAGGTTAAAAATCAAAGAAGAGATTCAAAAGCGCAGCGGTGTTAAAACAAAATACGCAGTGTGAGATACCTAGTACGTGTTTACACATTATATACATATATATATATAAAACTTTTCTTGCCACAGTTGGTAGGTCCCTGCAACCGTTAAATTAGTAATGCTTTTGTTAAGTGAATCTGGCTTCCCAATGGACTTCGTTTGTCAGATGGTCGCAAAAGAGGATCATGTGCTCCGGGATGCTACAACTGTCACAAGTACATGCCAGTTGCCAAGCCTCTGACTTTTGATCATGTGACCGTGGGAATGCAGCAAAGTGTGAAAAAAAACAGCCATAAGTCATTTTTTTCAGTGCCATTGTAACTTCTTTTTTTAAAAAAAAGTTTTTTATTTTTATTTTTCATCAACATGTTCAAATGTACAGTCTTTTATCCATCCTTATCCATTGTTCGTTCATCTTCTTCTTTAACTTCCATTAGGTAATTAATTAATTATTTGTTCGGGTCTGCTCTTTTACCATTTCCTTCTTTTGTTTTACTACAACCTTTCCTTTTTCCCTTTCCTTCTTTCTCCTCCTTTCTTTCTTCTTTCCTCATTCCTCCTCTCCTTTCCTTTCCTACTTCCTTTCCTCTTTCCCCTCTCCTCTCTTCTTCCTCCCCTTCTTATCCTCTCTCCTGCTCTTCTTTCCCCTTCCTTCTTCCTCTCCTTTTCCCATTCTTGTGCCATTATAACTTCAAATGGTCACTAAATGAATTACTGTAAATCAAGAGAGATTACTACCTGTAATCTCTCTCTTTTAAAAAAAAATCCTAGTCAGTTTTTAAACAAGCTTTTGATAATGCACTGTAGAACCACAAGCAGGAAAGGACTGGATGGCGTTAAAAGTTATTTGATCTGAATCTATTAATTTGTCCAATATAGTAAGGAGCCCCCTGCTTGAGCATGGGGGTCAGATTAGAAGACCTCCAAGGTCCCTTCCAACTCTGTTAATAAGAAATCATATGCTTCTAAAGCCACTCTTCAGTTTGAAGAAACAGAATAAAATTCCCAACTGTTAGATTTGTAAATATTTTCCCATAGTATGCTTGGTTTTAATTCAATTCTTGGAAAAATTGCACAAGTGATAAATAATGGGGATTATGGAAAGTCGGATTTCTTAATACAGAAATAATCAGGAACATCTCAATTATAGCTTGATGTTACTCAACCTTGGAAGCTTTAAGCTTTTTATGGACTTCGCGATTGACTGGGTTTAGAAGCCAACACAACTTAAAGTTTCCAAGGTTGGGTAACATCAGTCTAGACATCAGAATCTCCATTTTTTGCCAACTATTTCATAAAATTTAAAGTGGTTTGACTTTTTTTTTTTAATACTAAATCGAGATGTTCAGGCATAATAATCCTTGTGAAAAAGCCAGTTAGGTTAAAAAATATTATGCGGATTCATAAAACAGTTATTTTTTTCCCTCTAGAATCAGGACGTAGGTGAAAGTTATAATTTTGTTCCCCAACTGTGATTTAGCAGTAGCTAACATTTCTGTGCTTGATTTCGTTCCTCTTTGGAGAGTGCAGAATACGCCAATCCCTCTATTTTTAAATAGATGTAGGAACCAAATTAATTATGCTAAGAGTTCACCACAATTAATGGGAGTTATTTTACCCATATACAAAGCCATTGCAGTGAGTTGAAGCATGGCGACATCCAGAGTCAGCCAGAGGCTGAAACAATCTAAATGATCTCCGTCCATGGGATTATTAGTTGATTTGCAATTACAGGTAGTTCTCGATTTACAACAGTTCGTTGAAAGTTACAACGGCACTGAAAAAAGCGACTTACGACCATTTTTCACAGTTACGCCCTTTGTAGCATCCTCACGATCACGTGATCCAAATTCAGACACTTGGCACCTGCTTCCTATTTATGATGGGCGCAGCGTCCCAAGGTCACGCGATCCCCTTTTTGCGACCGTCTGACAAGCAGTGTCCGTGGGGGAAGCTGGATTCACTTAACAACCGGGTTACTGACTTATCAACAGCAGCGATTCACTCTGGCAAGAAAGGGACAAAATTCACTGAACAAATGTCACGCTTAACAATGGAAATTTTGGGTGTCCATTGTGGTCCTAAGTTGAGGTCTACCTGTACCGCAAAGATTAGTTTTGTCGTTTTAATTTCTTTACAGGTATACCGATCATGAGAAATAGGTCTGTATCCAGGCAGAGATAAATAGCTTCCCTGCTTGCATCATGAAAAAAATGTGTGAATTTTCCACTGGCTATCGGCAGCTTTCAAAGCCCTGTATCCAATCTCTAGGCCCGTGATGGTGAACCTATGGCATGCATGCCACCGGTGGCACACGGAGCCATATCAGTGGGCACGTGAGTGTTGCCCTAGCTCAACTCTGGCACGCATGCGCACGCTGGCCACCTGATTTTCAGGCATTCTGAGCCTACCGGAAGTCAGCAAATGGGTCGTTTCTGACTGGAGGGCCTTCGGGGGTGGGGGGGGTGGGGAAGGCCGTTTTTGCCCTCCCCAGGCTCCTAGAAAGGCTCTGGAGGCTCACGTGCCATTGTGTGCCAAAAATGGGGGAAGCACGGGGGGTGGGGCACATTGAATTATGAGTGTGGGTGACCCCCTCCTCGCTCCCCCTGCTTTTGGCACGTGACGGCAAAATGGTTAGCCATCACTGCTGTAGGCTCTCCAAATTAGAGAGACCCTTTGGGATAATTTGCAAATCACCCAGGCTGTGATTTCTGCCTAGGGTTACAATAACGATAATAATAATCATCAAAAAAATGTAAATCTTAATCCGTGATGAAATCTGCTGAGCAGAGAATGCTTTAAATTTGGGAATTTTTATTTACTAGTATTTTTTCTTTGTTAAGAAGCAGTGAGTTTTGGTTGTTTACAAACTGTTTACAGCAGCACAGGTTTATTTTTTAATATATATATATATATATATATATATATATGAAAACCGAGATATTTATTGCATATACTATTTTGAAAGATGTTTTAATGTGTTTTGCACCTTTGGGATATATTGTTACATTGCTGTGTACAGACTATTTGGGCGGTTCTGTTAATAGTAATTTTATGATTCCTTAAGTGACCAGTTTTTTTTCGTGCCTTTCTATCATTGGACGCATGATTACTTATTTATTATTGTATGGAAGTCATGGAGACGTGTATTTTTGTATGCTGTTGGAAATGATAATTGACTTTATTCTACTTTTACAAGAGCCCCTCTTTTTAAGGCGGCTTATTTGATCTTCCTTCCGAAATAAACACATGCATACAAAGTCCCAGTGTGTCTTTTTACCATTTCCCCCCCTAAAGTTTGATTTAGCAGATTTAAACACCCAGGGGTTCCATATTTTTTTTTTAATTTTAAAGAAGGAGGGTTATATTTGAAGAAAAGTAAAATAATAATAAAAGCATTCAGTAGATCCAAACAGCCTGAAAGACAAGAGCAGGATGGGAACATTTAAAATTAAACGAGAAAAATGTGGGATAGACAGCATCGACCACCAGATGGATTTGTAGCTGGCTGACAAACTGTACTCAACGAGTAGTCCTTAATGGTGCTACGTCTACATGGAGGGAAGTAAGCAGTGGGGCAGCGGTGGTATTCATCTGGTTCTATCCGGTTCAGGCGAATTGGTAGCGGCGGCTACGGGAGACTCTGCCCACCCGCCCGGATGTCATCACAGCCCATTTTTGATGCTCTGCGCTCGCGCTCACATTTGCGGCAAAGGTAAGTGAATACCATCCCTGGCAGTGGGGTACCGCAAGGTTCCATCTTAGGCCCAGTACTCTTCATAAAAGACATAGATGAGGGAATAGAAGGGGAACTCATCAAATTTGCAGATGAAACTACGCTGGCAGGAATAGCCAACACCCCAGAAGACAAGCTCCAAAGATCCAAAACAATCTTTTTTTTAAAAAAAAAATTAAATTTTTTAAAAAACAAACATAAAATACATCTTTTTAGAACGAAGTATTGATCTGGTCATAAACTGGTACAATTACTAACTCATCTTTAACAACAACTTTTTTCTATTCTCCACTAATTACCATCTTATAAAAAAAACCAGAAAAATAAAAACTAACTCATAATGACTTACTCAAAGCAATTACCTTTCTATTATTTCACCTCAGATCTTAGTTTCCAAACAACACAACTTAATATTTTACATAATTGTTTCCCTACATTCTATCTGTTTAATAATACCATTATCCAAAAACCCGTTATTTAAATCTTTAAATCCTAACCCAATATCGTTTCATTTTCTTTTTCTTTTTGCTTAGATGAATGTATCTTAAAAATATAAATCATTACAATGATCAAAACGATCCAAAACGATCTTGACAGACTTGAACAATGGGCCCTATCCAACAATGTGAAATTTAATGTGGAGAAAACCAAGGTTTTACGCCTAGGCAGAAAAAAACCAAAGGTACACGTCCAGATTAGGCGAAACCTGGTTCAGAAATGGTAACTGTGAGAGGGACCTTGGAGGCCTAGTGGACGATCTCTTAAACGTTGAGTCAGTTGTGTGCGGAAGCAGCCAAAAAAATCTAATACAATCCTGGGTTGTATAAACCGAGGCATGGAATCAAAACCACGTGAAGGTTTAATACTGCTTTGTAAATCCTTAGTAACACCACACCTGGAATGCTGCATCCAATTTTGGTCACCGCATTACAAAAAAAAAAAAAAAAGACTTTGGAAAAAGTGCAAAGAAGAGCAACTAAAATGATTAAAGGCCTGGAGATTAAAATATATGAAGAACGCTTGCAGGGATTGGGTATAGCCAGTCTAGAGACATGACCCCGGGACACTGCAACCGTCATAAGTACATGCCAGTTGCCAAGCATCTGGATTTTGATCACGTCACCACGGGGATGTTGTACAGGTCATAAGTGTGAAAAACGGTCTTAAGTCCCCTTTTTTCCAGTGCCGTTGTAACTTCAGTCACTAAAATGAACCGTTATAAATTGGATCACTTTTCTATACTGCCCATCTTAATTAAGTCAGCAGCACCCGTGCTGGGTTTCCCCCGGTTCAGACCGGTTCGCAAGAACCAGTAGTAAAACTGGCGGGAGGCCCCGCCCACCACCCCAGATGTCGCCATCGACAATCTATGCATGCGCAGAAGCTTCCCCGTTGCGAACCGGTAGTAAAGGTAAGTAGAACCCAGTCCTGAGCAGCTCCCAACCTTTTGGGACTCGGGGACCGGTTCCGTGGAGGTTTTTCGGTGGACTGGAGAGGGCATGGTTTCACCTGCTACCTGCATCCCATGGATGGGGCTTCCCTTGTTTTCATGGTCCGGTTTCTGGCATGCCGCAGCCCGGTACCCATCCATGGTCCGGTAGGGAGAGGGGGAGCTTGGCGACCCCTGATCTAAGTGACTCTGTGTGTACTTTGGTGCTATACACTATTCTAGAGGTGTCAAACTCAATTTCATTGAGGACCGCATCAGTGTTTGACCTCGGGGAGAGTGGTGTGTGTGTGGCCAGGGTGGACATGGCCTGCTCGACGTCACTCATGTCGGGGTGGGTGGGTGGGTGGGAGCTGTGGCATCCCAAGCACTCTGCCAACAAAAACAAGTTCCCCGAGCTCCGTTTTCAGCTGTGACGGCCTCCTGCAACCCTTTGCCAGCGAAAATGGAGCTTGGGAGGGCAGCCCAATGCTGGCTGGAGAATTCTGGGAGTTGAAGTCCACAAGTCTTAAAGCTGCCAAGTTTGAAGACCCCTGCCATAGAGGTAGTGGATGAGTTCTGAGCATGTCTGCTTGTACAGATCCCAGAACTGACACTGTGATTATCTTTAGGCTATTTTCTATTCCAGAGATCTCCAAAGTTGGCCACTCTTCAAGACTTGTGGACTTCAACTCCCAGAATTCCTTGTGCTGGCTGGGGAATTCTGGGAGTTGAAGTCCCCATACCTTCGAGTGGCCAAGTTTGAAAAACACAGCTCTAGATTGTTCTCCAGTCTTAAAGGGCCCCGAGGATAGACAATCCTGTTTTATTGCTTAGAGATGATTGCTTAAGATAGGAACATGGTTTATTTGGTTCACCCAAACCTGCAAACCTGGTTAATTTGGCTTCTTCAAACTGGAGTAAGGCTGCAGAGGGCACCCCAAGCGGGAAAAAAACCTGCAAAATTTTCGTGTGTTTGCATTTGAAGAGCCTCAAACCGCTTCTGCCTCTTGCAGCACCCAAAACCATTTCCCCTGAGTAGCAATAACAATCTTTGGGTTCAACAGCCTCCTCAGTAGCACTCGGTCTTCTCTCCAGGGAGAGTTTTTTTTGGGGGGTGGGTGGGTTCCAAACTGGGGAAGGATTTCCTTTCCATGCTAATCCATTTGTGCCCCCATAAAGGAGAATATTTGTAGCTGAGGGTTGACAAGAGGAGTCCTTGGTGCTCTCTGAGCTTGTTTTCGTGCAGACGTTTCATGACCCAACTAGGGAACATCATCAGTGCTAGGAGGGAGTAATGGTTG
>WNWU01013721.1:3217938-3241030 GCA_012654045.1 Ptyas mucosa
TCCTTCCTTTTTCCTTCCCTCTCTTTCTTCCTCCCTCCCTCTCCCTCTCCCCTTCCTCCCTTCCTTCTTTCCTCCCTCCCTCTACTTTCGTTCTTTTAATTCTTTTCTCCTATTTTTCTAGTTTTATCTTGTTAACAATTTCCTCCATAAAAATTATTTTTTAAAAAATAATAATAATAAAGAAACCACCTAGTAAGATTCCTTAATGCATTGCAGCAAGTAAGGCTGCCTCTGAAGTTGTTTGCAGAAGCTTCCTTTAGTGCTAGAAAACGATTAACTAGGATTAGACCATCTTTTCTGCAGCCCTCTGTCCTGCCTTCCTGGGCATTTCCACACCCACTTGAAAGAGATGGGATGATAGGTTTTGTTGTAATTTATTACTCAGCCGTGCATTCTCATTCAACGGAGCCTCTGGAGAAATGCTTCATGATTTGAACACAACAATGAGTGTGCAATTAAGTATTCTCTAGTTTCTTTTAAAGACCAAGTTGGTACCAGATTTGCTGATCACAAGTTCCAGGCTTTATTGTGTATATTAAAAAAAAAGGTGCTTTTATCAGTTCTGAATCTCCCTGCGTTTAGTTTTAAGAGAGGTGAATTTGGATTTTTATATCCTGAAAGGGAGAAAGTGCAGGAAATAAAAGAGGGAAAGGAAAGGAAAGGAAAAATATGGAATGTGCTGAGATGGATAGACTCACCAAGGAAATTCAAGGAAAAGAAGAATCTGACTACTATCTGGTTTGGCAAAGGTGGTATCAATGGTTAGAGGGAAAAAAAATCAAATAAAAGGAAGGTCCTAAAAGAGTAAAATAAAATTCTATACCAAATGAGGTTTAACAAAGAATTACTAGATATCAATAAAATAATATCGTTATATAAGGTGAGAGAAAGAATATATATTGAGGAATATAGGTAATCGATGTTGTAATAAATCAGATATTACATTTAGATGTTATTATTATGACATTTGTTGTATATTATTTTACTTGTATTTGTATGTGTAATTTGTGGGTTTTTAAATTAATAAAAAAATTTTAAAAAGGAAAGGAAAAAGATATTTTAAAAAGTGACTTCTGATCTTCTTTATAAATTATAATCTGATCTAATATCACTCCTCTTTCTCTGCTGTTTTCTGATGTTTTTTTATTGTTGGTTGGCCTCTTGTTGTCCAGAAATGTGTATTTTTATTAGTTTACTAGTATTGCAATATTAATAAATAGTTTAAGGTTAGATGCAGCGTGTGGTGTTTAATAGAGCATATCAGGAAAATAATTCTGTGATATAAATGAATTAGAAAGAGATTTTTTCCTTTCATATTAGCTTTTTTTTCTTCTGGAATTTCCCCCCCAAGTGGAAGAAAACAGTGGTTTTTTCTGACCAGTTGGGTAAAAAAATTAAAAAGAGATTTTTTTTTTACCATTAATTAGGCTATTTTGAATTTTTTTTAAAAGAACACTTATTGCATAGTTTGTCTCTAGGCTGACCTTAAACTTCACTTAGATCAGCAACTTTTAGATATGTGGACTTCAATTCCCAGAATTCCCCAGGGAGCAACATAGAAAAACAGAAAGGAGTAATTATTACAATTGATTGGCAGGAGCTAAACACACGTAATTATAGTGCTGTTTTGCATGAGATTAAAACAATATTTAAGTAAGAGCAGCATCTACTCCAAATTATCATTGCACGGTAGGAAGGTTATATTTTAACATTGTTTTTCCCTAAAATTCTAACTTTGTTCAGTGGAATATGACTTTTGAGTTTTGGCAACAATTTTTTTCCCATTTATATATGATTATAGATCCTATTTATTATGGTTACTATCCAAAATATTAACCAGCCAAAAATAATGTAATAAAGCCCATGAAATCATTATATTGGAAGAGAAAACAGAAACATTGTCTGGGACTTAAGTGACTTATGACCGTGTTTCACACTTACGACCGCCGTAGCATCCCAACGGTCATATGATCTGATACTTGGCAACTGACTCGTATTTATGACGGTTGCAGTGTCCTGAGCTCACGTGATTCCCTTTTGCGACCTTCCGACAAAGTAAATGAGGAAGCAAGATTCATTTAACAACTGCGTCACTAATTTAACAACTGCAGTGATTCACTTAACAATGGGGCAAAACCCACAAATGTCTCACTTATCAACAGAAATGCGGGGCTCAATTATGGTCGTAAATCAAGGACTATCGGTTCTAGGTAGCAAGGGCAGGAACTGAACCTAGCCACAGAGACACATTAATTAGTAAAAATAAGAATGAACAGTTCAACCTATCAACTGTTAAACTACCATATATACTTACATGAGTTTATGTGACTGTAAATGCATTTAAATAAAAGCATCTGTTGATCAGTGATGAATAAAATATAATGAGAAATAAAACCTGGATGCAATTAAAAAAAAAGAAAAGCAGGAAAGGAAAGAAAAGAAGGAAAGGAAAGGAAGAGAGAAAGAAAAGAAGAAAAGGAAAAGAAAGGAAAGGAAAGGAAGAAAAAGAAAGAGGATAGGAAGGGTTGGGAAGGGAAGAGAGGGGAGAAAGAAAGAGAGAGAGAGAGAGAAAAGAGAAAGAAAGAAAAGGAAGGAAAGGAAAGGAAAGGAAAGGAAAGGAAAGGAAAGGAAAGGAAAGGAAAGGAAAGTTCTACTGTGATTGATAAGTGATGTTGAATAAATAATTCCCTGGCATAAAATGTTTCCTGTTTATGCAAGACAGCACTTGAACAAATGCAGAAAAACAACACACAAATATCAGTGATGAAAGAATAGGAAGAAGCGAAGCGACAATTAAATTTGGTATTTCTACACTTGCAATTTCCCGGGGCCAAAGAGAGGTAGTCCTCGACTTATGACCGCAATTGAGGCCAGCATTTCTGCTGCTAAGCGAGACAGTTGTTAAGTGAACATGCCCCATTTTATGACGTTTCTTGCCACAACGGTTAAGTGCGTCATTGCAGCTGTTAAGTTAGCAACACGGTTGTAAAAGTGAATCTGGCTTCCTCGTTGACTTCGCTCGTCAGAAGGTTGCAAAAGGGGATCACGTGACCCCAGGACACTCCGTCCGTCATAAATATGAGTCAGTGGCCAAGCATCCATATTTGGATCGTGTAACCGTGGGGATGCTGCAACGGTCATAAGTGTGAAAAATAGTCACTTTTTTTCAGCGTCATTGTAACTTTGAATTGTCACTGAGCAACAGGTTGTAAGGTGAGAACTAGCTGGATAACCCACTAAACCTCAAGAGCTGAAGTGTCCTAAAATAGATGAAGTTTGATTCAGAAATAGAATTGACAGAGATGGGCCTTAAAAGCCAGGAATCACACACTGGAGTAGATTGTGCCTAAGGACAATTTAGACGGACAGACAGAGATATAGCAATAGATGTATAGATAGATGGATGGATGGATAGCCAGAGATAGTGATGGATGGATGGATGGATGGATAGATAGATAGACTAGATAGATAGATAGATAGATGTAGACAGAAAGACAGACATCTAGATATATAGAGATAGAGATATATAGCTAGCTAGCTAGATAGGATAGATAAATAGACAGACAGATAGATACAGACAGACAGACAGAGAGACAGACAGACAGAGAGACAGACATTAAGATATATAGAGATATATAGCTGGATAGATAGAGAGTTAGAGAGAGATAGACAGACAGACAGACAGACAGCAGAGATATAGATATATAGATGTATAGATAGATAAGATAGATAGAGATAGATAGAGACAGACAGACAGAGATATAGATAGAGATATAGACACACAGCAGATAGAGATATATAGATGTATAGATGGATAAATACAGACAGATAGAGATAGAGACAGACAGACAACAGAGATAGATGTATAGATGTATAGATAGATATAGAGAGATAAATAGATATAGAGAGATAAATAGGTAGATAGAGAGATAAAGAGATAAATAAATATATATAGAGAGATATATAGATAGAGAGAAAAAGAAAGAGATAAATAGGTAGATAGAATAGATAGAGACAGACAGACTGACAGCAGAGATAGAGATAGATATATAGATGTAGAGATAGAGAGATAGAGAGATAAATAGGTATATAGATAGAGACAGACTGACAGACAGCAGAGATATAGATAGATAGATAGATAGATAGATAGATAGATAGATAGATAGATAGATAGATATACTGTAGATATAGATATAAATACAGACCAGAGAGCCACATAACATTTGAGAAACTGATTTAGCTTTAAAAACTAATTTTACAACTGGTGGGTTTCTACTCCTCCGGTAGGTAAGGAAGGCTCGGAAGGCAGGTAGTCCTTGATTTACAACCCTTTGTTTGCTTTCCTCCGCAGGAGGAGGAGTAACAGTCTTGGGGCAATGACCTCGGAGTAGCCGGGTCTTTTAAGGCCACAAAATTGTTTTCTGAGAATTGGGCTGAAATCTATTCCAGAGAACAGCCAACCATTTCCTACGTTAGCCGGAGATTTATGTCACTCTTGTCGGGGGTTGAGGAAGGCCAAACAGCAGGAGAAACACAATTATGGCAAATTATGTCCCGACCGAGATATTTAAGCCAATTCAGGATTTTTTTAATTCTTCGCGTTATCGTTATTGCTGTACTTGAGACTTTGTTCTCCTACGTCAAAATTGGGTTTCAGTCAACAATATAAGTTACCGAAGGAAAGATGATGATGATTATTTTTTTTTACAAATTATCCTGTCTTAAAAACTAGCATTTCCTTCCTTCCCTGGGGTTATCTTGAAGGATGTTATCTCCATTTTCCCGAGCAATAAATACCCTGACTGGATTACATATTGCCTGTTAGTAGCATTTATTTCGATTTATTTCTTCTTGCTGAGAAACTTATTCCTTTTTAATTGCTTTGTTCCAAGTTTTCTATAGCAGGGGAGTTTGGAAATGTTGTACATGAAAGTTGTAAGCAACTAGGCCCGACTTTCTAGTACAGGCCGTTCTCGACTTACAACGGTTCACTTAGTGACCATTCAAAATTACAATGGCATTGAAACCAGTGACTTACGACTGTTTTTCCCAAACTTACGACCGTTGCGACATCTCCGTGGTCACTTGAACAAAATTTGGATGCTTGGTAATTGGTTCGTATTTATGACCGGGGGGTGGGTGGGTGGGGTCATGTGATCCTGTTTTGCAGCCTTCTGACGATGGGGAAGCTGGATTCACTTAGTGACGGTGTGACTAACTGAACAATGGCAGTGATTCACTTAGCCACTGTGGCAGGAAAAGTCATAAAATGGGGCGAGACTCCCTTAACAAATGTCTTGCTTAGCAACAGAAATTTTGGGCTTGATTGTGGTCGTATGTCGAGGACTGGTGAGAATGGGAAGCCATTAGAATTGGGGGGAAGCATTATATATAGGAAAAAGGAATAATTTAAGATAATTCGCCAAACTTTTGGTGGGTCCTAACAAATTATTTCATTGTTACCTGGTATGAGACTTGGCTGCACACATGAAGGGCAGTTCTCGACTTAACGACCGCAAGGAAACCCAAAATTTTCGTTGTTAAGCGAGATAGTGATTAAGTGAGTTATGCCCCATTTTTTTTGCCACAGTTACTAAATGAATCACTACAGTTGTTAAGTTAGTCACAGAGTTGTTAAATGAATCCAACTTCCCTATTGACTTGGCTTGTCAGATGATCCCGGGACACTGCAACTGTCACAAGTACATGCCAGTTGCCAAGCCTTTGAATTTTGATCATGTGACCCTGGGGATGTGGCAAATGAAATTTTGGGATTAATTGTGGTCATAGAATAGAATAGAATAGAATAGAACAGAACAGAACAGAACAGAACAGAACAGAACAGAACAGAACAGAACTCAATTCAATTCAATTCAATTCAATTCAATTCAATTCAATTCAATTCAATTCAATTCAATTCTTTATTGGCCAAGTATGGTTGGACACACAAGGAATTTGTCTCCGGTGCATACGCTCTCAGTATACATAAAAGAAAAGATACATTCATCAAGACTCATAAGGTACAACACTTAATGATAGTCATAGAGTACCATTGATACAAGCAACAAAATTACAGTCATACAGTCGTAAGTGGGAGGAGATGGATGGTGGGAAGGATGAGAAGATTAATAGTAATGCAGACTTAGTGAATAGTTTGACAGTGTTGAGGGAATTATTTGTTTAGCAGAGTGATGGCATTCGGGGAAAAACTGTCCTTGTGTCTAGTTGTTCTGGTGTGCAGTGCTCTATAGCGTCGTTTTGAGGGTAGGAGTTGAAACAGTTTATGTCCAGGAGGTGAGGGGTCTGTAAATATTTTCACAGCCCTCTGTTTGACTCGTGCAGTAGACAGGTCCTCCATGGAAGGCAGGTTGGTAGCCATTGTTTTTTTCTGCAGTTCTAATTATCCTCTAAAGTCTGTGTCTGTCTTGTTGGGTTGCAGAGCCAAACCAGACAGTTTATTTAGAGGTGCAGATGACAGACTCAATAATTCCTCTGTAGAACTGGATCAGCAGCTCCTTGGGCAGTTTGAATCATAAGTCGAAGACTACCTCTATCAACTTTCTAGTAGATACCATATGTTCAGTCTTGGCGAAAGATTAAAGAAGTGGAAAGTGTCACCTGTTTAAAAATGCTTGGCCTGACAAAGTCATATTTTCTTGGATTTGTGGTTTTGTTGTTCCTTGTCATTCGAACATGAAGTTGTTTCCTCTCTCAAGATTGCAGTATGTAGCCTGTAGAAGACCAGCGGCAACCTAGAAGGCTCTCATGGACAACGGTGAAGGCAAATTCCATCTCCTGATAAGACAGAGGAGACCTGAGGGCTCTCATGCAGCATGGATCTTCAAGAAGGGACTCTTGGATGTTGATGACAACCAAGCATTTGCACTTGGGTAAGTGTCATTGGCTGTTTCGGCTGCATGGTGGAATGGACGGTGGGGAGCTTTGACACTGAAGATCTTGAGATGCTATCTTGAACCGAATAAAAACTCTCAGATACATGATAAAACTAGAATTTCAGGTGAGTCCATTCTTCTTCTTCTTCTTCTTCCTCTTCCTCTTCCTCTTCCTCTTCCTCTTCCTCTTCCTCTTCCTCTTCCTCTTCCTCCTCCTCCTCCTCCTCCTCTCCTTATTCTTCCTATTCTTCCTTTTCCTCTTCTCCTCTTTCACCTCCTTCTCCATCTCCTCTTCCTTTTCCTCCTCCTCTTCTTCCTCTTCTCCTCTTCCACCTCCTCTCCTTCGCCATCTCTTCCTCTTCCTCTTCCTTTTCCTTTTCTTCCTCCTTCTCCTTCTTCCTCCTCTTCTTCCTCTCCTCCTCCTCCTCTCCTTCTCCATCTGCCGCCTCCTTCTCTCCTCCTCCTCCCTTCTTTCTTTTCTTCCTTCTTATCATTTTTCTTCTTCTCCTCCTCCTTTCTTCTTCTTCTATTCCTTCTTCTCCTTCTCCCCCCCCCCTTTTTTTTATTAACTTGAAATTGTGCATTGTAACTAGTGGCAGATTAATTACACAGGGTAACCCATTTTTATTTTAGAGATTCTTGAAGTCATCCCTGAAAATAAACATTAAAACATGGACAGCAACATCAGGATCCAAAGCTGTCAGAAAAATCCTAGAGGACCAGTGAAAAAGGTAAAACCTTGTTCTTAATAACATCGATTTGACTGAGCTACTACTTAATGGTTTACGATAAAGGTTTTCTTTTTTCCTTTACTTTCTTAAGAAAAGAACGTTTCAGATAATTTAGCAAGAAGGCTGCTGTGCCAGGTTTAATAAGCCCCACCGTCTGTAAGTCAAACTTGGAAAAGATTTTTTTAAAGATGGAGTCCATGAGTTGATCAAGTTCATTCAGAGCCAATGAGATATTTCCTCTTGGGAGATTTGGAAACAATTTGGCTATGACACAATCTCATAACCTCAACAACACTTGAATTTCTTTTTTCTGGGTTGAACATGAATAGTTTTTCTTGTTTTCCTAGAGGTGAGTTCTTGTCTCAAATGTTCTTGGATACACTCATCCAGCCTTTGCTGGAAGGAGAAATTAGAATAAATTTAATTAAATAAACCCTTCCACCCAAATCATCTTCTCCCTCAGCAAGCCCCCAGTCTCCTAGCTTTTGGGGAGCCTTTAAAAAGATGGTTCTTCCCTCAAATTCTTACACTTAGTTTGAACATCAGGGGACTCAAAACCTTAATACCTCAGGATAAAATAATAGTTTCTACGTAATCCTGAGTAAAAAACAACTACAACAAAAAGAGAACTTTTCAGAATAGCTGCAGGTGGTCCTCAATTTAGGACCACCACTGAGCCCAGAATTTATGTTGCTAAGTGAGAAATTTGTGAAGTGAGTTTTGCTCCATTTTTCGACTTTTCTTGCCACCGTTGTTAAGTGAGTCCCTAAAGTTAGTAACACGGTTGTTAAGTGAATCTGGCTTCCCCCTTGACTTTAGGCCCAAAAGGGGATCGCATTTACCACAACTGAGCCCCAAACTGAGCGAGACCGTTGCTAAGCAAGTTTTCCCTCATTCTACGGCCTTTCTTGCCGATGTTGTTAAGTGAGTCACTGCATTGTTGAATTAGTAACACAGTTGTTAAGTGAATCTGGCTTCCCCATCGACTTTGCTTGTCAGAAGGTTGTAAAAAGGAGATCGCATTTACCACAACTGAGCCCCAAATTTCGGTTGCTAAGCGAGACCGTTGTTAAGTGAGTTTTGCCTCATTTTGTGGCCTTTCTTGCCACAGATGTGAAGTGAATCCTCGCAGTTGTTAAGTTAGTATAGGTTCTCCTGCTTGAGCAGGGGGCTGGACTAGAAGACCTCCAAGGTCCCTTCCAAGTCTATTCTATTCTATATTCTAGTAAGATGGTTGTGAAGTGAATTTGCCTTCCCCAATTGACTTTGCTTTTCAGAAGGTCATTAAAAAAACCACATTTACCAATCCCCTTATTTATTTCTTTTATTTATTTCAAAAACAGACCTTCAACGAATCTTCCCTCTCTCCTATGATGCTGTTGTTACAAAGTCAAAAACCGTTGTGTATCATATCAACACAAGATCTGTCCAAAAAAGATGAACGTTTCAACGAGGTTTGGCATCTCTTCAGTTTTTAAATTCAACATAAATATGAATTACGCCTTCGTTATGATCTTTACCATGTCCTTCAGACCCTTGACTCTATTCCATTCACTATCTTTTAAATTTATTTTTATATGTTAGTGATTTTAGTGGAATTTCTTTGGTCCTTGTGAGCAACCCAGAGTCTTTTGAGTTGACGTACAAGTTTTGTTATTTTCATATAAACCTGCTCCTTAAGTATTAGAGAAAAGGTGTTAGCAGTGAGTTACTGAGACTGTTTTCATATACTTTATGAAAGTTTTTATATAATTAAATTACAGAGAGACCTCAGTATATTTCCCTTTTTAGACTCAATATTTATTTTGATGTTAACCTAAGCCATATACTGAAATATAAAACAATTTCTGAATTGTTTGTATTTATATTGTTGCTTAATTAAACAATAGACAAGCTTTCTAGTCTGATTGGAATAAAGATAATAATGTATTTTTAGACAAAACAGAACACAAGCTTCTTAAACTTCATTCCTAACACATTTCCTCTCAGTTATTTTTAAAAAATATTCCTGCTGGATTGAGAACAGATGCAAGTTTTGTTGTAATTTTCCTGAATTTTCAGCAACATTTGACTCATAGTTATATCTTTCTCTATATCTATCTATCTATCTATCTATCTATCTATCTATCCATCCATCCATCCATCCATCCATCCATCCATCCATCCATCTTATCCATCAATCTATCCATCAATCTAGCTATATCTCCTATCTATCTATCTATCTATCTATCTATCTATCTATCTATCTATCTATCTATCTATCTATCTATCTATCTATCTATCTATCTATCTAGTTATCTAGCTAGCTAGCTAGCTAGCTAGCTAGCTAGCTAGCTAGCTATCCCATCCATCCATCCATCCATCCATCCATCCATCCATCCATCCATCCATCCATCCATCTATCTATCTATCTATCTATCTATCTAATCTTATCTATCTCTATCTATCTTATCTATCTATCAATCTATCAATCATCTATCTATCTAACATACACACCAGATATAGCTTTCTTTGTAAAACTTCTGGAAGATGTTAATTTTTTTTTAAACTAGCATCAAATACACATTTATTTTCTTTTGCTAAAGCCTGAAGTATAATATATTTAAAACCTGCATGTATTTCTTTCAATAATTTATGTGATCTCTCTTTATATATATGTATTTTTATTTCAGGTCACGTTTCTCTGTTTTGCTAATGACACTGCTATTCCAGCTAAGGTATGGTTTTCTTTGAGTCAGAAGATATATCAAAAAGACATGCTTCGTAATTAAATTAACAGATTCTATCTACATTCCAGTACAGGCAGTCCTTGACTTACGGCCACAATTGAAACCAAATTTCTCTTCTCAGTGCCGTTGTAACTTCAAATGGTCATTAAATGAATGGTTGAAAGTCGAGCGCTGTACTTGCTTATGTTACTTGATTTCAAATAGGGTGGAAAAATTCTGCTGAAGTGAAGATTTAATATTGCATATTGGCCAAAAAGGTATCAGAGGAAATGAAACACTCTGGAGAAACAAACATAACTGTATAATAATAATAACTATGATTTTATTATTTTGTCCCCGAAAGAAAAATGTGTTTAGAATATAATTTCCATGTGCACGGAAATACTATCTATGTAAGTGATTGTTCTAAGATAATCTAATATTACATAGAGCCAATAGAAATTCCACATAAATGTGGCAAATTATTGTTTTTATCTGTGCTGGATCTCAAATAATGCCTAACTACAGGTAGTGCTTGACTTAACGGCCACAATCGAGCCCAAAATTTCTGTTGCTAAGCAAGACATCGGTTAAGTGAATTTTGCCTCAGTTTGCAACCTTTCTCGCCACAATGATTGTTAAGTGAATCATGGCAGTTCTTAAGTCAGTAACACGGTTGTAAAACAAATCCATTGACTTGGCTTGTCAGAAGGTCGCAAAAAGGGATCACGGGACGCTGGGACCGTCATAAATGTGAATCAGTGGCCAAGTATCTGAATTTTAATCACGTGACCATTGGGGATGTTGCAACGGTTGTGTGAAAAAAAGGTCATGTTACTTTTTTCAGCGCTGTTGTAACTTCGAACGGTCACTAAATGAACCGTTGTAAGTCGAGGACTACCTGTATGAAACCGCAAAAATCCAGTTTTAACAATGGAGAACCCAGAAAAGGGCCTTTTACATTGAATTACGCAAGTGAAATGCTCCTCACCTTTATTTCCTGTTCTTATGTGGATATTACATTAGTGGCCAAAATTGTGGAAACCTTTTGGGAAAAGTGTATTTTTGAGGTTTGATGGCTAATAACACCAATTTTTTGGGAGTTTCAAGATAATCCTATTCCACTGCTGGAATGGCCTGGGAATAGCCCAGATCTTCACCCAATGGAAAATTGATGGAGCTGATTAAAGAAACTAGTTAGTCAGAAGCGACCCAGCAATAAAACCCAGTTAATAGAATCTTGGTTTCAGATTAGAACAGCTGAAGAACTCAAAGACTTGGTTCCCTCCATGGGAAGACGTTGCCGTCATTCATGCTAAAGGTTACCCAACTAAGTATTAACTGACATGGGGATCATTTTTGTATATCTCCTTTTTTCTATGGTGATCATTTTTTTATATCTCATTTTTTCTATGCGTTTCACTTTTCTTCTTTATCCTGTAACTGATATTCTAAGAGCAAATCCTTCATAAAAGTTATTGCATTACATTCTTCATTAAATTATCTTTCCATTGATATATAATTTTATGGTACTACTAAAAAAAAGTGGTGTTATTAGCTCGTTTTAGAAAATACACTTTTCCCAAAAGGTTTCCACAATTTTGGCCACAACTGTATAGTGTCCTGGCTTCTAGGCCTGGATAGCTTTATGGCTTCTATTTGTTTTCCTTTTTTTCTATCCCGTTTCAAAAGGGATAGATAATCTCATCCGTGGAGTAAACCCATTACGTCCCATGTGGAGTTTTGGCAGCAACGTTTGTTTATGAACGCATCCTAAGTTATTTGATTTGGGGGGTTAATTTGTATTTTGCTGCAAATCATTTTTGGGTTCATCCTATGAAGAAAAGCTCTGATGTTTGGGATGAAAAACTCATTGGTGGGATAATTTTCCCTACTCAATTGAATTGTTGCTCAAGTGTGCTCTGCTTGGTTTAGGAACTGGCCACTGTCTCTGTGGACTTTCCAGATGTTCTGAAATCAAGCCACTGGTGCAGCTTGCATGACCAGGAAGCTCTTTTGCTAAAGGATATTTGTAAACCGGCAGAGACAAGTGACAACTTCAGACAAAAGGTAAGAGAAGGTAGCATGCTGCTATAGAATAGGGAGTAGAGTAGAGTAGAGTAGAGAAGAATAGAACAGAACAGAATATAGAATATAGAATATAGAATATAGAATATAGAATATAGAATATAGAATATAGAATATAGAATATAGAATATAGAATATAGAATATTAGCTGATAACCTAACCAGCAAAGCCAGATTCACTTAACCGGGTTATCAGCTTGTCAACTGCAGTGATTTACTTTAACTACTGTGGCATGGAAGGCTATAAAATGGGGCAAAGATCATTTAACCGATGTTTCACTTAGAAACAGAAATTTGGGGCTCTGTTGCGGTTGTAAGTTGAGAACCACCTATAACTACTAATAAATAACCTATAGAGGTTTTTTTTCCTTCTTTTTTCACCAGAATTGCATTTCACGAGTGCTGTGTGTGATGAGATTGTCTTCTTCGTTTCCAAGGCTGAGAGGGGACGCTGTATTTACTCTGCTGAGCAAGTACACCGCCGCGATAAGATGCAGTGAGGAGATGCACTCATTGCAAAAACAGGCGCTGGACTCAACCCATACCGAGAACGATGACACGAATCAATCCGTGTCCTCCATCGAAGACGATTTCGTGACCGCGTTAGAACACTTAGAGGAAGATGACCCAGCAAAGACGATCCATATCGGTTAGTGGATTCCCCCGGGATAGTGTAACTTCTTCGATATTTTGGATTTTGCGATGGGTGTTTAAGGGCATGTTCTCATTCAATTCAATTTTTGCAGAAATATTCTCATCTGTAGTATGTTGTGATATAGTATATAAGCCACGGTTGGCTGGTGGATAATGCAGTATTGCAGGCTGGCTCTGCTCACTGCCAGGAGTTCGATTGTAACCATCTTAAGGTTGACTCAGCCTTCCATCATTTCGAAGTTGGTAAAATAAGGACCTAGATTGTTAGAAGTTGTAAATAGCTATTGCTATTTTTGTGTGGGGTCGTTGTTGCTCTCTGAGCTTGGTTGTTTTCTTGTAGACATTTCATTACCCAACTAGGTAACATCATCAGGTAGGAGACTCTGTATCATTTCAGACAAGGGTTGTCCAATCTCTTCTTAAAAACCTCCAGTATTGGAGCACCTACAAGTTCTGAAGACAAGCTATCTTATTGATTAATTGTTCTCACTGTCAGGAAATTCCTCCTTAATTCTAAGTTGGTTTTCTGCTTGATTAATTTCCATCTGTTGCTTCTTGTCCTGCTTTAGAGAATAGCTTGACTCCCTCTTCTTTGGGGCAACCCCTGAGATATTGAAACACTGCTCTCATGTCTCCCCTAGTCCTTCTTTTCATTAAACTAGACATACCCAGTTCCTGCGACCGTTCTTCATATGTTTTAGCCTCCAGTCCCCTAATCCTCTTTATTGCTCTTCTCTGCACTCCTTCTAGAGTTTCAATATATTTGTTTAAAATCACGAACATATTGATTGCTAAGGATGTAATTGTATAGACATTTATTTTGAAATTGCCCTCTTGAGCCTATTGGAATTTGCTGTTAAGTGAAAATGGGAGTTTCATATGTTAAATCCAATGGCCAGAATTTTTTGCATTGTTTCCTAATTCTGCTAGTTGACTGATATTGAGTCATGTTGATTTTAAATCGAAATATTTTAAATTAATGGGCCAAATTCTATTTAATCTATTTTAAAATTATTTTTAACTTTATGTATAAATGTTTTTATTCTGGCTGTTCACCGCCCTGAGTCCGAAAGGAGAAGGGCGGTATAAAAGTTTAATAAATAAAATAAAATAAAATAAATGTGTCATTCAGCTGGTATCAAGTTTTAGTAGCCACATAGATAGACCTTCTCTAAGGTAGCTTACAAAAATGTCTTCTCCTTATTTTCTTTCTTTTCCCCCCCTTTTGAACAGAACCTGAGAAGAGGCAAGAGTCTTCTCCAAAGTCCACCTTTGCTCATCCTCTCAAATCTAATGATCAAAAGTCCTTCATCAGTTCTTTGTATCGGAGGCCATCGGTCAAATCCTCCATCTCCTTGGTGAACATCTTAGAACTTGAAGAATTGTCATCTTCCGTAAGAAATTCGGTCTCCACTTCCATTTCTGATCCTTGGGTACAGAGAAGCTTTTTCAGGTCCCACAGTTCTTCGGATCGCGGGGTTAATTTTTTGCACAAAACCTTATTTTCTTCCTCTCCGGCTGATTCGTCTGAGTCAGACTGTTCTAGTCCAAGCCCTGTCATATTCTTGGATGAAGAAGGGTATCAAAAAAGTTTGAAGGCGAAGCTTCAGCTGCCGAAACTACCAGTAGGGAAAGATGGAGTAGAAGATTCCGATTCGGAAGTCAGCGAGTTTTTTGATAGTTTTGACCAATTTGATGAACATGAACAAACTTTGGGAGATAGTTCTAAAGGTTCTAGAGATCCCATCACTGTAATTCATACGTCGCAGAAAAGCATCGTTTCCTGTCAGAAGTCCTGCTCCACCTCAACATCAATGAATCCTCAAAAATTTAAGTGTGATCGCCCGGTTCTTCCAGCCAACATAAGGAAGCCAACTCCTCGCAAACCAGAATCTCCGTACAACAATCTGTTGGATGTCCCAGATTCCCCTCGCCTGATCAAAAACTCAACCGATGATCACTCAGCCTTGTTCAGCCCAATCAGATCTTCTGCTTTCAGTCCGCTGGGCAGTTGCTTTTCCACAGAATGCCTCTGTCGAATGAATCGAGATGCCTTCACCCAGAACCACAATATCGTCTATCACACCTACTCAGATTTTGCAAATAACATTTCTTTCGAAATTCTGGGTTCTGTGTGTAATGCTAGGCCACCCTCGTTGTGTAGATGCACACAGGAGATTATCAGCCAGGGTAGAATCATCCCGGTAGAAGAGAAAGACCGGACGGCAAAAATCCAAAGAGACATATCTAGAAAAGGACTTCATAAGAAAGATAAATCCAAACACAAGTCAGGAGTGATTAAAGATCATATCCAGAAATTTGCTTCGGAGCTGGTGGAAACGAGTTTTGGGAGTGCGTTTAAAGATCTCCAGAAGGGTGTTTCTTCGTGTACCAATGCGTTGTGTCAGTTGGCTGCTAAGTTGACTTCTTCGGTTTTCCAGATGGCCTTCTACGAGATTGGGAGGCAGCAGGCTCTTCTGCTGAAGAGGAAAGCCATTAATGGTTTAGCAGGGTTTTTGGTGAGCGAAGCCGTCACCGGAGCTTTGAAAGAACTGTACTCCGTGAAGCAACAAATGTTTACCAACACCGTTACCAAATTTGCAGCAAACCTTGCCGAGGAGCTGATATTTGAGGGGATAATGGAAGTTTGTCAGTTTTCACATCCGCCGACACCCACGGCGTCTCACCAGGGCTCCTTCCGTTACAACGATGACATCGTGTGGTCCTATGCGGAAGACTTGTCTGAATCCGTCATCCAGAATGCTTTTATTGAGTTATCGCAGGTCGATGTGAGCTTCACGTCGCAAGCTGCAATCAGCGTTTCCATGGACAACGTAAAATACGTAAGCAAGGAAAGAGTGCTGGAATTAACCCACACATCCAATGGTTCTTCTGAGCTTTGTGAGAAAATGCCGGTAGCCTTGAACCCTGTTTGGGAATTCAGAAAGGAACACACCATTAACCGAGCCTTGTTCTACACAACGGGCATTGCAAGTTCAATTCCGGTGCCCTTAGCCGGAAGCATCCTTTCTCACCATCAGATTTTATGGAAGGAAGCCAAAGTCAAGAATCCACTGGCATCCGAGACCAAGCTCTCCTTCTACAAAGGGTCCCCAGAAATGTGCTGTGCCACCAAAAGGAATCGAAGCGAAGTGTCCTCACTTAGAAATATCTATCTGACCACTGATTTCACACCAGACAATGAACGCAATCCACCCGACCATCCCGAGGCCGGCAAACTTGCAGAAATATCGAGCATCAATAACTTTTCTGGAACGATGGTCGATATGATCGTATCGGAAGCCTACGAAGCCGTCACTTCTTCCCGGGTTTCTAAATCAGCAGAGCCGTACACGGGGGCACTGCAAATGAAAGATGCCCCCTGTTTGCAGTGCATCGGGAAGGACTCCTGCAAGAATATGTTTGCTAATTATTTGGCCAAACGGATCGTAAAACAGTCCGTCGACGAAACGAAATCGGCGTGTTCGGCTACGGGTGAGAAATTAGCCTACTGTGTTGGGTTGGGAACCCACGCCAGAAGCGATAAGAAGGAATCTCAGGGCGCGGCCAAGCAAGGAGAAAAAACGAAGAATATCCCAGTTATTGTGGGTCAACAGCAGATGCCTTTAAACAACATATCGAAATTTCACATCTCTACCGCTGCTTCTAACCGATGTTTGATGTTGGGGTGTAAAGATGGAGTTCAGGAAAGAAAGAACCGGGTGGCTTGCAAGCCATCCACAAGTACAATCTCTCCTATGGTGACATTTGTCAAATCTAATGAGCAGGTTCCAGATGTGGAAGACAGTTCAGAGATACCTATCAGTAATTTACTTGAAAAACAGAGCACGTCTAAAGCCACAGGAGGTTCTGCGTTTGGTCACGAAATGCGTTTTTCGGAAATAAATAACTCTTTTGTGGTGTCCACATGTGAAGATGCATTTCAGCTGGAAGATAAATTGAATGTCAGAGACCGAAATCTTCTCGTAGTACCAGAAACACCGCCCTCCACACCTTTAATACCTTCTCAGGCAAGTTCGGAGTGGAATTTAAGGAAATTAACCAAAAAACTGAAAGGGGAATTAGCAAAGGAGTTTGCACCTGCTACACCCCCTTCGACTCCTTACGTACCGGAAACAGATGGAATATACACTCCGGAATGTGAAAACTTAGAAAAGGAAGAGTTTATGTTGAAATTAATGCGGTCTCTCTCCGAAGAAGTAGAAAACAAAGAAGTTGAGGAACATTCCGAAACATTGTTAGAGCAAATTCAACCTTCAGGACCGACAATAGATTACGCTGATCATCTAGCTACTCGTATCATCTCCATGGCAACCGAACAGGCCTCTTCCTGTTTAGAAGATAAAGCTACTCAGATGGAGAAGAGGAGATACTTTCAAGTAAGCATGAAAGACCAAAGCGGTGGGCATTCCACATTTGTTAACGTTCCGGAAAAAGCCAGCCCCGCTTTGTGGATTTACGCTGGTGAAATGGCTGGGAGGGTCATCCGAGAAGCCAAGAAAAGGTTCAACTCAAGACATTGTAAACTTCTGAGCCGCCGTCACGTTAATTACGAGGGCGATTGCTTTCACCTGAAAAGAAATTCTCACGAATCTTGGTCCAAAGACAAAAGGCCGAAGCCATCTTCTAGAGAACCAGACGGCTCTGTTCTTCCTGTGCCCCTGAATCCAGAAGCTTCGGGGCTCAACTCCAAATATCCCAGCTGCGAAAGCGTGACGGATGAATACACCGACCATATCATTCGGGTTTTGAAACAGGAAGGTGGCCACGGGGACCTCATCATGGATAATTTTGCCAGCAGGCTTGCTTACAAAACGGTGAGGTCTGGAATGCAGCAAGCCGCCAGGAAACTCAGGGCGAAGCCCAGTAGAAAGGTTGCTGCGGAAAAGAGCTTCAAGCAAAACAGTAAGCTTGAGTTGTTCGAGGCGGTAAACCAGGACTTAGATCAAAAGAATCAGAAAAATGGCATGATGCTTCATCTTGCGAAGCAACCTTGGAGGAGCAGATGTCCCTTACATGGGCCTGAACTTTCAAAGCTGCTTGACTTTTCGGAATCTCTTGCTTGTACTGTCACCTCGGATGCCAGAAGGACGTTCATGTCCACAACGAGTTTACCCAAATCTTTAACAGATTCTTGCTTGTACCAACCACCTAGAGACGATAAAGTCGCCGATTTCAAAACAATGTGGAGTCACAGACTGTCTTCTTCCCGTTGTAAGCAAAAGCTGTATCACAGCACGGAGAGTTTGAGGGACTCTACCTACCAAGGGAACATTTTACAAGCCGTAGACCGATATGCGAAGAAGATCGTAGATGATACTTTAGAAGCGAGCTTAGGATCAGCTACTCGGCAAGCTCCTGAAGGCTGGACAAATGGAGAGAGGTTAACCTATGAAGAAAAAATGATCCCATATTCTATAGCTGCCTGCAAACACTGCAGTTTGAAAGAACATCAAACCTGCGTTGGCAGTTCATCTCTGGCGCTAGCTGGACGAGATCTTCCTTCTAATGTTAGACAGTCTTCAGATGGGAGTGTAAGCATCACCTTGCCTAAATCTCATGTGCTTCATTTGGACATTCCCAAAATTCATGTCGATATGGAGGAGAAGCTCCTATTTGCTGAAAACCTTGCACCTGTCACCTTGGATCGAGCGAGGAGGCAGCTCAGCAACACCAGTTTGACAGCGGACAGCGGAATCAGTCAAGATGGAATCAGTTTTGCCGAAAGTCTAACCACAGAAATTATGACTTCTTGCATGACAAATATTGCTCCAGCCATCAATATAAGGTAAGGTTGATTTTTGCAGGGAATATATACTGTAGGAGAAGAGCAGGCAGAGTTGGGGTGGGGCGGAATTAAATGAGTCATCAGCCTACAGTCATTACGTTCCCATAAACAGTCTTAAGTCCAACTCCTCTTGAATTCTGCTTACCCTTATCTGGCGCCAATTTAGAGTTGAACTTGAGTTGACTAGATTAGGAGAAGAGAAGGAGAGCGGGGGGAAAGAGTTAAATGAGTCACCAGCGTAGAGTCATTATGTTCCCACAAACCGTGTAAGTCCAACCCCTCTTGAATTCCATTGACCCTGATCCGGCATCAATTTAATATCGAACTTGAGTTGACTAGATTAGGAGAAGGAGAGCAGGGGAAGGAATTAAACAAGTCATCGGCCTAGAATCATTACGTTCCCAAAAATGGTCTAAATCCAACCCCTCTTGAATGCCGTTGATCCTTATCTGGCACCAATTTAGTACTGAACTTGAGTTGACTAGATTAGAAGAAGAGAGGCAGAGCTGGTGGGGGCGGAGTTCAACAAGTCATCAGCCTAGAGTCATTACATTCCCACAAACAGTCTTAAATCCAACCTCTCTTGAATGCTATTGAATTTTGGCGCCAATTTACTATTGAACTTCAGTTGACTAGATTAATGTCAGGTACCAAGAATCAGGAACCGTATGTTAGGAAGCAGAAGATTTATTACTCCAGTCTGTATACAAAAACATATAAGGGGCGGGGCTGAAGTCACGATGCTTGTTTCATCTTTCTGAAACAGCCATTGGAATTTGAGGAGACCTCTGGAATGGGTTCCAGGTGTGGTCAACACTGAAGGAAGGTCAGGTATGTGGAATGCAATGACAAATAGTGATTCTACCCTGCTTACCTGTATTAGCGCCATGGAAACTGAGGGACCAAATTCTGCTGAATCTGTGGTCAGCCAGCAAACTGGAGATGACAGCACCGGCAGCTGGTCGAACTTGAGTTTTGATGATGAACATCCGGATGAGAGCAGCAGCTTTCTCCACCTCAGCGATAGGTAATTAAAATCTGTTTCTAATGTTGACCGATGACGTCCCATCAATCGGTGTCAACTCTTAGTGACCGAACTTCTCCAGAATGAATGTTTAATGTACAGTTTTGATGAGCTGGCTTGACGAACCCTTCTTACGCCGTTAAGGTCCAGGGTTGACTTCATTAGACTTTAGCTTGGTGTTTTTTAAATGTCGAATGATTTAACTGTGAGGTAAGGCATTTGTTACCCAAAAGCCCTCGTCGCTCAGTGGTTAAAATGCAGTATTGCCCACTGCCAGGAGTTCGATCCTGACCGGATCAAGGTTGACTCAGCCTTCCATCCTTCTGAGGTGGATAAAATGGGGAACTAGATTGTTGAGGGTAAGATTCAGACTCTGTAAATGGCTTAGAGACAGCTGTAGATTACGGTGAAGCGGTATATAAGTCTAAGTGCTAATGCTAGTGCTATAAAAAACATTCCCACTGCCAGCAGTTTGATCCTGACCAGCTCAAGGTTGACTCAGCCTTCCGAGGTCAGTAAAATGAGGACCCAGATTGTTGGCGGCAAGAGGCTGACTCTGTAAACCACTTAGAGAGGGTTGGAAAGTGCTTCTAGACCCAAAGAGAGACCAACTCTAGAAGTAATCTGAAAAAATAAAGTAGGTAAATCTGGCGACTCAGTTTCTTGACCTTCTTGGGAGCGGTTTTAATGATAAGCATCTGTGCCAGATGTTGACACCACCTTCCTTTCATGCATGACTACCATCTCCATCTTCTCAGATGCCTTGCCTTCAAGGTTGAAGATCCTCTACTGGACCTTTGAGATAGACCTCCACAGATTTGGCGGCGGGAGAAAAAAAATACTAGTGAACTGGCTTTTCCTTCTCCTGAAGGTCATTCTTGCTTGTCGTTCTTGGACGCCTCTCAAAAGAGGTGCAGCACCTCCATAATCCATCTAAGGCAGGGGTATCAAATTGCAGGCCGGATCAGCATTCTAGTTGTCCTCCATGGGCCGGTGGCGGGGGGAAGGACTTCACAGGCTCACACGTGCACAAGAATCAGTGAGCGCATGTGCACACAGGCTCTGCCCCCACCATCACAGCTGACTCCTGCACACACGTGCGCCTGCCATGATAAAATGTGCCAGGCTGAAGCTTCCTGGAGGGCCAGCTGCGGAGCCCCTGCTATTGGACACCTCCCCCCACCACGTGCATACACCTGAAAGGCCGATAAGCGCAGTCGTCCTGGAAACAGTAAGGGGCCGGCTTACATCGCTTTGGCCAGGCCCACCCAATCCCAGCAGGTTCACACGCGCGCACAGGCCCAACCCACGCCTTCCCGGCAGACGCATGTGTGAAATCGGCGAGCGCTCACGCCGGGGATGGGGTGGGCTGGGCCTGTGCGTGCGTGTGCCTGCTGACTCCTGTGCGCGCACAGGTCCCCGCCGGGACTTAGTGGGCCTGCTGGCCGAAGCACCACGGGCCGGCCCCTTACCGTTTCCACAATGGCTGCGTGCGCCAGATCCGACAACATCGCGGGCCGGATCTGGCCTACGGGCCTTGAGTTGGACACCCCTGATCTAAGACCATCCACTAGTGAAGGGGTGGGCAATTGTGGCTCTTTTACAACCTGTGGACTTCAACTCCCAGAATTCCTGAGGCAGTTGGCATCTCAGGAATTCTGGGAGTTGAAGTCCACGGGTCATAAAGGGGCCATATTTGCCCACCCCTGCACTAGTCCATAGGAAGTTCTGGTTGGAGCTAACTATTTATTTTCTCTGAGTTCAGTCCTCTTCTCTTCTTTCCTGGCAGTAATGGTAACAGCAGTAGCTGGAGCAGTCTTGGTTTAGAAGGAGATTTGTATGAGGAGAATTTGTCCTTTTCGACATCCGACAGGTTGGTCAAGCAAAGACCCAACAGCAGGATGGTTCCCCCCCCTTGTGTTTTCATGCATGGCCGTGATTACTTTTTCAAGACCAACAATCGGGGGGGGGGGCTTTAAATCTGGCGATTTCACTGCCGACGTGCTTCTCACTTCTTAACAATCGTGCTGTTCCTTAACCAACTCCATACAGAGCCCCCGGGGGGTCCATTTGATTGTGTGGCGGTGTGAATGCCTTTGCGGAGACGACAACAAACATCCGATCAGTGTTGTGCATGTCCGGCTTGCTTGTCCTACCTCCTGTCGATTATGTCTTGCTAAGAATTAAGAGCTTGCTTCCTGCAATATTTCTGATTATTATTATTATTATTTTTTTACCGAATTCCCGATTGTTCTCCTTGCTGTCAGCTGCCCCTTGGAAATGTTGTGTGGACATTTGAAGCAATTACAGGTCATCCTCGACTTACGGCCACCATGGAGCCCCCCAATTTTTGTGGTTAAACAAGGCGTTTCTTTAAGTGACTTTCACCCCCCCCATTTTACCACCTTTCTTGCCTCAGTTGTTAAGTGAATCTGGCTTCCCTCACTGGCTTGGCTTGTCTGAAGGTTGCAAAAAGGGGATCGTGTGACCCCCCACCCCATGGACACAGCAACGGTCATAAGTACGAACCAGTTGCCAAGCGTCTGAATTTTGATCACGCGGACGTCTGGAAAGGTCGTAACTGTGAAAAACATTCATAAGTCACTGTTATTCATTGGCATTGTAACTTTGAACAGTCACTAAATGAACCATTGTAAGTCAAGGACTACCTGTATTTTCTTCTTCAAATCATTTGATATTTATCTTTTTTTTTTAAAAAAAAAGTTGGACTTTTTAATTATTCAACCAGGAAATTTGCAAAGCAGGAAATGGTGTGAGAAGCAAGGATATTGTTTTTCACCGTAATACCTTACAACTTTTGTCGAGTTCATGCTATTCTTTCTTGAATGTTCATCCCGGCCTTGCGCGTCACCAAAGAGATTAATACGGTCTCCGCTTCTCATGGGTCTCCCTTCTTTTCTAGTGATGGAGCAGAAGACAAGGACGAAGAGCTTAAAGATTCCATGGAAGGTAAGTTCGAAGAGGAGTGAATGTGGATTATATTGGAAGTGGTACTCTGTCCAGTTTGGTCACTGTGATACAAAAAAAAGAAAAAGATGTTGAGACTCTTAGAAAGAGTGCAGAGATTACCAGGGAGCTGGAGGCTGGAATGGAATGGAATGGAATGGAATGGAATGGAATGGAATGGAATGGAATGGAATGGAATGGAATGGAATGGAATGGAAT
>WNWU01013721.1:3241040-3254088 GCA_012654045.1 Ptyas mucosa
ATGGAATGGAATGGAATGGAATGGAATGGAATGGAATGGAATGGAATAGAATAGAATATTTTATTGGCCAACTGTGATCGGACACACAAGGAATTTGTCTTGGTGCATATGCTCTCAGTGTACATATACAGAAAAGATATATTTGTCAAGAATCATAAGGTACAACACTTAATGATAGTCATAGGGTACAAATAAGCAATCAGGAAACAATATCTAATGATGATGATGATGATGATGATGATGATGATGATGAATGATTGCAGGAATTGGGTATGTCTACTTCAGGGGCCTCCAAACTTGGCCACTTTAAGGCTTGTGGACTTCAACTCAAAGAGAAGAGCAACGAAGATGATTAGGGGACTGGAGGCTAAAACATATGAAAAACAGTTGCAGGAAGTGGGTATGTCTAGTTTAATGAAAAAAAGGACCAGGGGAGACATGATAGCAGTCTTCCAATATCTCAGGGGCTGCCCCAAAGAAGAGGGAGTCAAGCTATTCTCCAAAGCACCCGAGGGCAGGACAAGAAGCAACGGATGGAAAGTAATTAAGGAGAGAAGCAACCTGGAATTGAGGAGAAATATCCTGGCAGTGAGAACAATTAACTAGTGGAACAACTTGCCTCCAGATGTTGTGGGCTCTCCATCACTGGAGGTTTTTAAGAAGAGATTAGACAACCATTCATCTGAAATGGTATAGGGTTTCCTGCCTAAGCTGGGGGTTGGACTAGAAGACCTCCAAGGTCCCTTCCAAATCTGTTATTCTGTATTCTGATACACTTTAAGTCTACCCATCTGCGCAGATGTCTTGTAGACTGCACATCTGTTCCGTCTTTTCTCACTTAGCAGAATTTCTGGGAGAGAGAAAATGGCAGACGGGAAAACGGCAAAAGGTGACAAAGAGGAAAGCACGTTGAAAGAGCCACTTAAATTGTAAGGATTGGGTCAGTGTGAATGCCTGATTAAAGACTTGATTGGAAGCATCCTCTGGGCCAGTTTTTGTCAATCTGGGTGAGAACGGGGCTCCTCATCTGTCTGAAAACCATCTGTACGTGTTGTGTAATATTCTCAGCTGCGATGGACCACAAACTTGGGTTTTGCTCGGAGGCCCGGCCTTAAATTACTCGGATTCACGTTTCCCAAATGAACACAAGTCTAGCTCCATCTTATGGACATTAGTGAGCATTCTTTTTTAACTGAACAATTGCTCCCTGCTAAATTAAAAAGTCAGCAAAGCCAGATATTACACCGTTTTCACGACTGATGGAACCCTTTATTTTATTTTATTTTATTTTATTTTAATTAACCCTTTAATTTTCTACACAATAAGGACAGTTTTAACAGTAGATAACAGGTTACTTTGAAAGCTCAACTGCTTTCAGAATAACAGAGTTGGAAGGGACTCTGGAGGTCTTCTAGTCCAACCCCCTGCTCAAACAGGAGACCCTATACCATTTCAGACAAATGGCTGCCCAATCTCTTCATAAAAATCTCCAGTGATTGAGCATCCACAACTTCTGGTGGCAAGCAGTTCCACTGGTTAATTGTCCTCACTGTTAGTAAGTTTCTCCTTAGTTCTAGGTTGTTTCTCTCCTTGGTTAGTTCCCATTGTTGCTTCTTGTCCTGCCTTCTGGTGCTCTGGAGAATAGCTTGACTCCCTTTTCTTTGTGGCAGCCACTGAGATATTGGAAGACTGCTATCATGTCACCTCTAGTCCTTCTTTTCATCCAACTAGACATACCCAATTCCAGAAACGGTTTTTCATATGTTTTAACCTCCAGTTCCTAATCATCTTTGTTGCTCTTTGTTGCTTTGTTCTGCTCTTTCTAGAGTCTCAACATCTTTTTTACATTGTGGTGACCAAAACAATCCTTTTCTCCCCCATTCTTCACCTTTCCAGCAAAAAGTTAATTTAACCTGCATAATTCTGATTTAAGAAAACCACCCATCTGCCTTGTGTCTTGTGAATTGTCACAGAAAAATGGTTTAAGCCTTAGTCTTAGTTGGACGCATGGAAGGCCAAACAGAATTGTCTTTCTTAGTCTTTGTTTACTCAATTCTTTTTCACAATCTGCAGTTTCTTAGCTGTTTGAATTGATCGTGTCTATTGTTGAATAGGAGGATTTTGTATGTGAATCAGAGGGGGGGGGGAGAGAGAGCGGAAGAAGAGAGAGAGGGAGGGAGAGGGAGAGAGAGGAGAGAGAAGGAGAGAGAGAGTGGAAGAAGAGAGAGAGGGAGAGAGGAAGAAGAGAAAGAGAGAGCGCGGAAGAAGAGAGAGGAGAGAGTGGAAGAAGAGAGAAAGAGGGAGAGAGAGGAGAGAGTGAGAGAGAGTGAAGAAGAGAGGGAGAGAGAGGAGAGAAGGAGAGAGAGTGGAAGAAGAGAGGGAGAGAGAAGAAAGTGGAAAAAGAAAGGGAGAGAGGGAGAGAGAGAAAGAGAGTGGAACAAGAGAGAGAGGGGGAGAGAGAGTGGAAAAAGAGAGGAAGAAAGGGAGAGAGAGGAGAGAGAAGGAGAGAGTGGAAGAAGAGAGAGACAGAGAAGGAGAGAGAGTGGAAAAAGAGGGAGGGGGGGGGGGAGATATAGCACTTTGAATTTACTTGAAATTGAACTATAATTGCCAGTCCGTTTCCCTTTCATCCAGTTTGCAAAGATCTCTTATTTTCTTTCTTTCCCTTGTTTTTACCACTTTGTATAATTTGATGTAATTAGCAAACATGCCTAACCTCATTGCTTTTCCTATCATGCGTTAGCAGCAATCAGCTCTCCATCATCCGTTGACTAAAATATGTGGCAGATAGACTTAATTTTCCCTTTTCCTTGGCTTATCCTAGAGTTGAGGAAATCCTCCAAAGCCTTGGTTGTTGTGAATGTGGACGTTGGACCATGCATGGTGGATCCTCAGCTGAGAATGATGCTGCAGTGGCTGAGTGCTTCGGAGGCAGATGTGCCTGAGCTGTGTTTCCATGAGGACACACCCGGGGAGTTTGTTCTTGTGAGTAGTAAAGTTGCAGCCCCAGTACAAGCTTACATATAATTCCACTTGGTCTTTGGCCTTCAAACGCTTGAAGGAACCCTTCCCTTGATGAAAAATCAGTGTGGAACCCATTCATTCATAGTGTCAACTCGCAAAGCATCCCTGGCCTGCTCTCGAGTTGCCAGAGGGGATGGGATGGGAAATCAGCGAAATGGCACAGCAGCCAAAGACAGATGCACATTCCACACTTATCTCTCTCAAGGCTGTATCCCAGGGATACCTACAGCAGCTGAGGGGAGTAACCTTTATAACCCACGAAATTGCTCTGTTGGCGAATGTGATTGATAACACACCCTGGGGAGAGGAGGGAAACAGGGTCATAATTGGAGTATAAATTATGTAGGGTCAGAGCTGGCTTTACTTGGGAATGTGCCGACATGAAGCTTCTAATAAATAACTGGATTTCTTTTGAAGCTTGTCTTGAGACTCATGATTTAATTAGGGCATCCGTCGTAACCCTGACCCATAGTTTTCAAAGATATGTTTCTTGGAACCACAGGTTAATGTCACCGTAGCATGTTACAGGGAACGGAGTTTAATTTATGGTCATTCCATCACGATGTCATCTTCAAATCTTTGTGACCCATGGACCATTGCAACCGTTCTTTATATGTTTTAGTCTCCAGGTTTTTGATCATCTTAGTTGCTCTTCTTGTAACTTTTTCCAAAGTCTCAACATCTTTTTTTTGTAGTGTGGTGGCCAAAATTGGCTGCAGCATTCCAGGGGTGGTCTTACTAGGGTTTTACAAAGTGGTACTAATGCTTCACCTGATTTTGATTCTATGCCTCTGTTTAGTTACTAGGTCATGTCTGACTCTTCGTGACCCCATGGACCACAGCATACCAAGCCCTCTCCATCTTCTGTTGTCTCCCAGAGTTTGCCTAAATTCATGTTCATGGCATTGATGACCCCATCTAACCCTCTCATCTTCTGCTGTCCCCTTCTCCTTTGGCCTTCCATCTTTCCCAACATCAGGGTCTTCTCCAAGAGGTCCTCTCTTCTCATTAGGTGGCCAGTAGAGGACAGGTCTCTCTGTCCTCCATTGTCTCCCAGACTTTGCCCATTGCGTTGATGACCCTATCTCATCTTCTCATCTCCTGCCTTAGGTGGCCAAAGTATTTGACCTTCAGCTTCAGGATCTGTCCTCCAAAAGGACAATCAGGGTTGATTTCCTTCAAGATCGACCGATCGGATCTCCTTGCTGTCCAGGGGACTCTCAAAAATCTTCTCCCTACAACGACCTTGTCTCTTCTCTTCATTTCTTCCCTCTGCTTTTCATTCTCCCTTAACTGGATTCTTAGCAGTCAGATCCCAAACCACAAGATAATTAAGTTTTGTTTTTCGAACCATTTTATATCACTTTGGCCTTGCTTGTTTTTCTTCCTCCTGTAAGAGGCGAGGAAAACGCTTCCGGGCAGGGGATTATTAGAAGAACCTCAATTCTAGGTAAGCCATCTCTCTTTCTTCACAGTGTCCAAACATGGAGAATTGTGGTTGTTTTTTTTCCTAATTGTGGTTAATTAAAATCGACCCGTGTTTGAACATAACAGGGAATTGTGGTTGCTTTCAGACCCAAAGTCGAAGCTTCCCATTTGCCAGATCGTGCAGGGGTAAAATGCAAGGCAGACTCATTTTTCTAACAACAGATTAGCCTAACAAGAGAGTTGGACCGTCTGTCTTCTGAATTTAATTTTAGTTCTTACTTTTACTTTGTTTGTTAAGAAACAGGAAGGAGGGGTTATTAGGGGCGTCTAAGCTTCGCATGCCTCTGTATGTTCACCAGAATGAGCTGATTTATTTTTTTTAATTTGATTTATATGCTGCCCTTCTCCGGAGACTCAGGGCGGCTTACAATACGTCAAGCAATAGCCTTCATACTTTTGTATATTTATACAAAGTCAGCTTATTGCCCCCACAAACCGGGTCCTCATTTTACCTACCTTAGAAAGGATGGAAGGCTGAGTCAACCTTGAGCCTGGTGGGATTCGAACTTGTAATAATTGCAGGCAGCAGATGTAAGTGGATGTTAATCACTGTCTTAATCACTGCCTTAGTCTACTGTGCCACCAGAGCTCATATTACAGATAGTTCTCAACTTACGACGGTGTTGTGACCCAGGCCCAAGTAGGTAGTAGTCGATGCAAACAGTTGCAAAACAGACTTTATTAGAACAGCTGAGAATTAACTCATTCTCAGCGTAGTCCGAACTAAAGCAAAACAAGTTCTTCATAACACAAATTCTTCAGTCTAATCACCCACCTTGGTATAATTAGGCAAACTGCCAAAGGCTTCTCTTGGCAAAAGTTCAGAAGCAGAAAATGCCGACAAGAGATAAGTGCAGCAAGACAAGAACAAGTCTATCAATGTTGTTTTCCGACAAAGAGGCTAAGAGGCTGGTCTTTTTAGCCTTCTGGGAGGGGCCAATCATCTCCTGGCCTTACTCCTGAGTCGTCCTCTTTGCTGTAGCTGCTCCTGCCTTCTGGCAGCTCTTCTCATACATGCGCTAGGAACAGGCTCCTCCTGTTCCTCTGCCTCTCTGCTGTCAGCCTCTGGAGGCTCCGAAGTCCGTACATCACTCCCTGATGGCCCTGGCCCCATCTCTGCCTCCGACGCAGAGCCTTCATCCGGGCCTTCTCCAGCCTCCAGGACTGGCCCATGTTCTTCCTCAGCCTCCTCACTGTCCGACTCCGCTGCCAGCTCCTCAGGCTGCTGGCGGACCACAACAGACAGTTCATTTAGTGACCAAAGTTACAATGGCACCAAAAAAATGGAGTGATCAAAAAGTGATCAAGATTCCAAGGCTTGGCAACTGGCATGTACTTATGACGGTTGCTGTGTCCTGGGGTTACGTGATTCCTTTTTGCGAGTTCCTGACAAGCAAAGCCCATGGGGAAGCCAGATTCGCTTAACCACCGGGTTACTAACGTAACAACCGGGCAGTGATTCGCTTAATGGCCGTGGCAAGAAAGATCGTAAAATGGGTCAAAACTCACTGAACAGCTGTCTCCCTTAGCAACAGAAATGATGGGCCCAATTGTGGCCGTAAATTGAGAACCACTTGTACTTGGCAATAGAATCATCTTTTTTCCTACTGTGGAAAATAGTTAGTCCACTTGGCTATAAACCATATTTTTTTTACTAGAAATATAATTCATGTCCTTTTGGAGAACAAGAGCGAATTGGTCGTGTATTTAGAAGCAACAGCCAATGAAAGCAGTGAACCGCTTTAGCGAAAGAATGTGTTTGTTGCATGCATATTTCTTTAACAGGTGCATCTGTATTTATTAATAATACTTAAATATTATTCCCTGATAGCAAAATTGCCTGCTTACTTACCTACCTACTTACCTATCTTCTCTCTCCCTCCCTCCCTCCCTCCCCCTCTCTCTCTTTCACTCTCTTTTGCTCTTTGTCTTTATTTTTCTCTCTCTCCCTATCTCCCTCTTTCTTTCTCTCTCTCTCTTTTCTTTCTTTCTCTCTCTTTCCTTCCTTTTTTCTTTTTTTCTCAATCTCTTTTTCTCTCTCTTTCTCTTTCTTTCAGTCTCTTTCTCTCCCTCCCTCTCCCTCTCTGTCCCTTTCTCTTTCTCTCGCTCTCTTTCACTCTTTCTCTCTCTCCTCCTCTTCCTATCTCCCTCTTTCTCTCTCTCCTTCTTCCTTTCTCTCTCTTTCTTTCTTTCTTTCTTTCTTTCTTTCTTTCTTTCTTTCTTTCTTTCTTTCTTTCTTTCTTTCTTTCTTTCTTTCTTTCTTCCCCCCCTCTCTACCCCTTTCTCTCTTTCTCTCTCTCTGTCTTTTTAGCCATCCAATATTTTTTCCTTCTGGACGGAATACGAATATAAAACTATAGATAATTCATTTTGGCATCTCAAAATTTTGAGTCTGAATCTCAGAATGATCCCAAATCTACAATACAAAGATCCAACCCCTTTTGTCTTTCATCATCCTGAGGTTCCCCTTAAATTTCATATTTCCACTGGCCAACATTGCAAACGTTCAGAATCCCTTTTCTCATGCTTGTCTGGTGAGAAAAACTGTACAGTCATAATGCATTTCCTGAGGCATTTTTATAAAATGGTTCTCCCCTAATTTCCTTTGGGTGACCTGTTGTGGTCTGGCTAATTTGCCTTCTACACTAAAAACAGCCTGGTTGATTTGAATGTTTCCTTCAAGTTCATTGCATTCTTATTCCTGTTGACTACCTTTTAGTCAACAATTCTTGCTGCTTGTTTATTTCTGTTTCCTGTCACAACGGCTACACTTTATTCTTATTTTTTCCCCCTGTTGCCTTTTCAGTGAGAGCTCCCTCTGAAGCTCAGCTTACCCTCCTGTTTAAATATTCAATGTTTAAGAGACTCGTCAGTATCAAGAACAAGAATGGTTATTATAAAGGAAAAGATGCTTTTTGTTATTTCTACCTTCATTTGTGTAAATAGATATGTACAGCAGTGGCCAAAATTGTGGAAACCTTTTGGGAAAAGTGTATTTTCTAAAACGAGCTAATAACACCACTTTTTTTTTTGCAGTAGTACCATAAAATTATATATCAATGGAAAGATAATGTAATCAAGAATGTAATGCAATAACTTTTATAAAGGATTTGCTATTAGAATAGCAGTTACAGTATAAAGAAGAAAAGTGAAACACATAGAAAAAACGAGGTATTCAAAAATGATCACCATAAAAAAACTATATATATAAAAATTATCACCATGTCAGTTAATACTTTGTTGGGTATCCTTTAGCATGAATTCTGGCCTTACGACGTCTTCCCATGGAGTGAACCAAGTCTTTTAGTTCTGCAGCTATTCTAATGTGAAACCAAGATGGAAGGATGGCTTGTATTAACTGGGTTTTATTGCTGGGTCGCTTCTGACTAACAAGTTTCTTTAGTCGGCTCCATAGATTTTCCATTGGGTGAAGGTCTGGGCTATTCCCAGGCCATTCCAGCAGTGGAATAGGATTATCTTGAAACTCCAAAGAAAAAGTGGTGTTATTAGCCATCAAACCTCAAAAATACACTTTCCCCAAAAGATTTCCACAATTTTGGCCACTACTGTAACGTAACAGAAACGGAAGATGATAGATTGTGTATATTTGGTGATCAAACATTCCTAATTGCATATTTCTAGGGGTGGGGGTTGGGGGGAACAATGGAAGGTTTGATGATGGTGGTCAGATGAAGCCCTAACCTGATATTTTTACCAATCTCTCCTTGGAAATATCAGGCAAAATTAAATTACTATAATTAAAATTATTTAGGTACATGAATATCTACGAAGAATGCAGAGAAGAGCAACAAAGATGATTAGGGGACTGGAGGTTAAAACACACAATGAACAATTGAGGGAACTAGATATGTCTAGTCTAGTGAAGAGAAGGACTAAGAGTGACATGATAGCAGTCTTCCAATATTTGAGGGGTTGCCCCCAGAGAAGAGGAGGTCAAACTATTCTCCAAAGTACCTGAAGGCAAGATAAGAAGCAATGGATGGAAGCTAATCAAGGAGAGATCCAACCTAGAACTAAGGAGAAATATCCTGATAGTGAGAACAATTAATCAGTGGAACAACTTACCTCCAGAAGTTGTGGGTGCTCCATTACTGGAGTTTTTCAAGAAGAGACTGGACAGCTATTTATTCTGAAAAGGTATAGGATTTCCTGCTTGAGCAGCGGGCTGGACTAGAAGACCTCCAAGATCCCTTCCAATTCTGTTATTCTGTTAAGGCTTGATGATGACCCTAATCTGATATTTTTGCCCATCTGCTTAAATCTGACTTTGAATCCACTTTCATTTTCTTCCTTTGAATGGTAAATGCTTTGCAATATCATCCTCCCTTTGTCTTCATCCCTAAGCAGATAATGACCTCATTGTGATCTAAGCTCTGTGGTCTTTTCTTTCTTTCTTTCTTTTAAAAAAACCTTCCCTTCCAGGTACTTGATCGTTTGTATACTATAGATCATAATTCACCTGCAATTATGGACAACCACGTCTTGATTTGTACGAACTCGCAGTCTGCAATTAAGCAAGGATGACCTGCTCCAAACTCAACTCATTAGAAGCCATTTTGGTTAATCCTCCAGGCAGTCGTAGTTTAGAAACCTCAAGGATTCCTACGGAATCGTGCACAGCCGTTTTAGAATTTGGTTGTTGTTTTAAAAAGTCTCATCGAAGTAAAATACGCTGGCTAATTAGTAGGTGAGTCAGAGGGCCCGTGGAAATGTTGATGGAATTGTGAAACAACTCTGGGTGATCTTGGGACAGGCCGCCTCTCAGCTCTACGAAGAAGGAGGCGGATAGCAACCCTAATTCTTAAAAAATATTGTCCAGAAGATAAGAGGAGCAGTCACCAGGACTGACTTGGAGGTCTGGAATTTAAAATGGAATTCTGGAAATTTCCAAGGTTTTATAAAGTGATACTATAAAGTATGGAATGTGGCATCCAGTTTTGGTCACCACATTACACAAAAAAAGGTGTTGAGACTTTGGAAAAAAGTGCAGACAAGAGCAACAAAGATGATTAAAAGCCTGGAGACTAAAACATATGAAGAACGGTTGCAGGAATTGGTTATGGCTGGTCTAGAGAAAAGAAGGAGTAAGGGGGACATGATAGCAGTGTTCCAGTATTTGAGGGGCTGCCACAAAGAGGAGGGGGTCGACTTATTTACCAAAACACCAGAAGGCAGGACAAGGAGCCTGAGTGGCGTAGGAGGCTAATGCCTCCTACTAAGGCAGCATTTAACATCCAGCTGCCTGCAATTACTGTGAGTTCTAACTCACCAGGCTCAAGGTCGACTCAGCCTTCCATCCTTTCTAAGGTGGGTAAAATGAGGACCCGGTTGGTGGGGGCAATAAGCTGACTTTGTATAAAATATACAAAAGTATGAAGGCTATTGATTAACGCATTGTAAGCCGCCCTGAGTCTCCGGAGAAGGGCAGCATATAAATCAAATAAAAAAGAAAAGAAAAGAAAAGAAGCAGCAGCAATGGATGGAAGCTAATCAAGGAGAGATCCAACTTAGAACTAAGGAGTAATTTCCTGATAGTGAGAACAATGAATCAGTGGAACAACTTACCTCCAGAAGTTGTGGGTGCTCCAACACTGGAGCTTTTCAAGAGACTCGAGAGCTATTTATCCTGAATGGTACTTAGAAAAGGATGCAAACGTCCAGCTGTCTGCAAGGAATATAAATCCTTCCATCCTCCACCTTTCAGTCAGAGCTGAAGAAGCTTCTTGGATGAGAAGCGAAACGTCTTCAAAAAAAAAACAAAACAAGAAAGTCCAGTTGCCTCCTGAAAAAGCACCTTTGGGACAACCTGGAGGACCGAGAATTTATTTCTACAGACTTAGAAATAAAGTTGATGCAGTGAGATTCTCAGAAACCTACCAGGGTCATCCAGTTGACATCCAAAGTGAAATATTTTTTGTTAGAACAATTCACAAAAGGACACAGGATTAATAGAGTGTGATGTGTTTGGTCCAAAGAAACTTTCACATTTTTTCCCCCTTCAAAATTCCACTTTTCATCCCAGATAGCAAACTCCGTTGCCCTTTGCATCCCACACATGTGTTTTTATTCAAGCTGTAAGACGAGGAAAATTTTCCTCACAGCCTCTGAGCAGGAAAGTGCTTGAACTACACAACTTTGGCTTGTCATTGGAAATTTTGATTTCTGCCTTGTGGATCTTTACGCTTCCTTAAATGTGCCACTCTGGAGTCAGTGGTTTCCACTGACAATAGAGTAAATTCACCAAAGAAACCACACTTTATGTCATGGAAGGATGGAAAGAGAGATCTTTCCGTATCCATCCGAGCAATTGTCGAATGCCAGTTTATTCAGGACTGTTACCAGTGAATTGATTTGTGCATAACATCTTTTATTTTTTTTAGCTGTTGCCTACTAATAACAAAAATCATGGTCATTGGAACTCTTGGGAATATCTTTCTGAAAAACAGGTTTAAGGAAGTGAAAACCAGGTTTTGAGGATACTCAATTATAGAAATATCTATGAGGGTGAAGATTCGTTCTCCGAGCTTATTTTATTTATTATTTTTTATTAGTCATATTTCTATGCCGCCCACTCTCCGAGGACTCTGGGCGGCTTACACCAAAGACAGTATACTAAATAGCTTATTGCCCCCAACAGTCTGGGTCCTTATTTTACCCACCTTGGAAGAATGGAAGGCTGAGTCAACCTTGAGCTGGTGAGATTTGATCCGCTGATCTGCTGAACTAGCAGTCAGCTGAAGTAGCTGCAGTACTGCACCCTAACCACACGCCACCTTGGCTCATACAGAGCTTAGATACAGATACAGATGAACAAAATTGGAAGGGACCTTGGAGGTCATCTAATCCAACCCCCCGCCCAAACAGGACACCCTACACCATTTCTGACAGCTTGTGGGTTATTTTCCAAACGTTTCATTACCAGGCTAGGTAACACCAGCGGAGTTTAGGGGATGTCAGTGTCCTCTGTTGATAAGAATTTCAGGTGTGAGTCATCAGTGAGAGTCTTGTGATGGGTCTTACATCAGGTCAGGTTCATTGGGAGGCGGACTGCTGGCGGGGGTTTCATGGGTTGGTTGAGGGTTGGTGCCGTCTCTGGTTGGCTGTGTGGTTGATTTGTATTCTGAAGGGTTGATAGGCTGGTTGGAGGTCAATGTGTAGAAGTGTAGAAATACCTATTTTCTAGCTCAACAGTAGCAATCGTGTCTATGGAGGTTCTCAATCATCCAAGTCGTGGTTGTCCCAGAGGTGCTTTTCAAAAGGCAACTGGACTGACAACAACAATCAGACCAGCCACTTGATGGGCTCCATATCTCTCTGAGGTCCCTAGGCCCATTGGCAGAACCATGTCTTCAGGGCCTCGGGAAAGAGTGTCAAAGTGGGGGACAGTCTAATCTCCACAAGGGTGATGTTCCACAGCAAGGGAGCGACTACAGAGAAGGCCCTTCCTTGTCCCACCAGATGGTCCCACCACTTTAAGAGAGGAGATCTGTAACAATCCTTGCGTCCCTGCTCAGGTGGGCCAGTTGATATGACTGGGAAAAACACACTCCTTCAAAGTGGGGGAATGGAGCTCTCCACCTTCTTTTGTGGGTTAGGTAGATTTGACTGGGAAAAAATGTTCTTCAAAGGATGATGAAGTTCTCCAATCTACCTGTTTTCAGATAGATATGACCAGGAAAATATGTTCTTCAAAGGATGATGAAGGTCTCCAACCTCCTGTTTTGTGGGTCAGGTAGATATGACTAAGAAAAGATGTCCTTCAAATCGGTGGTGAAGTTCTCCAACCACCTCTTTTGTTCCTATAGGGTGAGACATGCCCTATACTTGGGCACTGATATTTTCAGCAATTCGCTATTGGGATTCTTAATTGTCCTCCTTTTTTTTCCCTTCTAGCTTTCGAAGACCTTGCAGGAGAAAGGCTGGCGAGTGGGAGACCTTTTCCAGGCAGTCCTGAAATACTGCGAAGCCATGGAGAAGTCGGGGACCGATGGGGATGGAACCCTGGAAAGCAGAACCCTCTTTGGGTGGCTTCAGGAGAACGTCTGAATGGCCCGGAAAAGTTTTTCCTTGAATTCAACTTTTGAATCTTCCTGGGGAAAAAATGAAAAAGAGAGAGAGAATGTGTGCTAAGTAGCAAATGTAACATAATTTGCGTTGTGAGGAGCATTAAGCAGGAAGTCAATATTAAGTGTACTGTACTGTCAAGTGGCTTTGTGAAACTTAGTGTGCTTTTAATCCCGTGTGTGTGTGATCTGAATGAGGGTCTCCGCTTGTTCTGTCCTCATCGGTCTGCAACTCTCTTCTGTCGCAGCGATGAGAATATCTTTCTATCTTTGAGTGAGGATTCCTGCCCAACTAGGACAAGGAATGACATATCATCTCAGTCTAGGTTCATGTTTGTGTCTCTGCAATTTTGTCATTGCAATTTTTCCTTGCCTCTTTCCTTGCAATGAGCTACAGGTCAAAAATTGGGGTTCAGTGAGTCCAGTGATGGTCAGCTGCTGGCTCCCCCCCC
>WNWU01013721.1:3254098-3269561 GCA_012654045.1 Ptyas mucosa
TTGCTGCTTCTAATGACTTCAACCAAGTTCTGCTGATGAAGCTGAGGACCAAATGATATCAAAATTGGGGTAAAGGAAAGGGTCAGGATCAAAGGGTAGAATTTATTCCTTGCCCCAATCAAAAAAAACCACAAGTATTCTTCATTTCCAAATGAAGGGCGGTTGAAGGCCGTAATTCTCAATATCGAGAACGTGGATTGTAGATTTATGTTCTCCATCACTTTGAATACGTCGAAATATTAGATACCAAAATATTACCTTCCCTCCAGAATACATTTTTTCATCCATTCTATAAAATACTCTCTTCATAAAACATAGCCACAGAGAAAAGAATAGAGTAGGCCAGTAGCCAAAAGGTTGAGTCCTCCAGTCGTTGTGCGTCTGGTTTATACGATGATGTCAGGAAATGTATTTAATGTGTCGTCAAAACATTATCCCCAAACCAATGTTGTATGTTTATAGGTCTTTAACCTATAAACTGTATTTAACTGCATTCTGTTAAATTGAGAATGCAGTAGATAAGAATCATTGGCATAAAATAGTGATTATCAACCTTAACGACTTGAAGATGCATGGACTTCAACTCCCAGCAGAGCTGGCTGGGGAATTCTGGGATTTGAAGTCCAGCCATCTTCAAGTGGTTAAGGTTGAAAACCCTGCATAAGACATATCTGCATTACATAATCGCTTCCGAGAAATGATCACAGATCCAGGAGATTCCTCCCTCTTGTAAAATGGATCGCGCTGAACTAGTTTGTACTGGAGGGAGTAGAAAAGAGGAAGGTACGTTTTCCTGAGACCATATCACTGCATCATTCATGGAGGGGAAACCAACATTTCAAGCTGGAGAACATTGCTGTGGAGTTACTGATGCTCTCTGGAAAATAGGCAATTTCTCCATTGGCTTCTAGTAAGGGTGAAGATGAGGATGGGATGGGACAACTTGCCACAGCCAATTTGCTATGGCCAACTCACCATGGCCAACATGCAACAGGACAAGTCAGCAATTCAATTTAATTATTTAAAATAATTTTAATCTTTGTCATTCACATTTATTTTGTCTCTCCTTCAGCATCCTTTCTTCAATTATTCTATTCCACTATTTCTTCAATATTAATGTAACTCTTGTCCCGTGGCAAGCTAGCTGTGGTGAATTGGTCATGGTGAATTGTCGTAGACCCAAATGAGGATGCTGCAAAGAAACAGAAGCCCATGAGCTAAATAAATAAACTGCTCTAGTCAACAGAGAAGAAGGGACTAGCAGGTAGAAGGTATCTCTGAAGGTTAAGGAGATCTTCCAGAATTCTTCACGGAGATTGGTGTTGCAAAGGAGGAATCCATACAGATTCCAGAGGCAGAAAGAGGTTGAACGGTGTGCCCTAATCCAGCCTTAACAGCAGGCTCGAAAGTTGATGGTTGAAGTTGTGAGACCATTATGAGTTGTGGCCAACAGGCCTGGGGATGGTTTGGTTCTGCTTTTCTTACTTGACTACTACGCAATGTGGAATTTACCTGTCCTTCCAGGAATATCAAAATGCATCTGAATGCTGTTGTTTGCGTTGTTTGCGATACACGTTTCAGATTTCCTCTGTACAGACAGCTGTCTCGTTTAGGAATTGTATCATATTCTGAATTGCTCTTAGGTGTGTTTGAGTGTGCGAGTGTGCGCCTGTGTGAGTGCAATGGATGAAAGTCAATGTGAAGATTTTCCACTGTAATGATGACAGTTGGTGCTTAGAAAATGGACGCTATTAGATAATCGAGATGTGAATTTCAAGTTGCACTAAAGTTGTTGTTTTAAGAGTAACCTTAAAATAAATTGTATATAAGCAGACATCGGTGTGGTTTAAAATTTGTCTCTTCAAAGAAGGGAAGCCTCAAGAGAGAGGCTTCTTAGAGGGGAATTCCTGCCGTTTCCTAAACTATTGCAAAATAATTTGAGAAGGCTGCAGCTGTAAGTCAATGAAATGTAAGTATTAAGTTGAAGTATTTCTATAATGTTATTTAACAGTTTTGACCTGGTGTTATGAATTCTTGCTTTTAAGTAGTCTTGTAATCATGCCATGCAAAATTTAGATATTCCAAATATTTAGTCTGTCTGTCTGCATCTCTCTCTCTCTTATCTATATCTGTTTATCTAATCTACCTACCTATCATCTCTCTCTCATCTTTTTCTCATCTGTCTATCTCTGTTATCTACCTCTCTCTTTCTCACATCTCTCTCATCTCTGATCTCTGTCATCTCTGTCTCTCATCTCTATCTATCTATATCCATCCATCGTATCTCTTTCATCTTTCTCTTTTGTCTATCTCTATTATCTCTGTTATCTACCTCATCTCTCTCTCATCTCTATCCTGCCTGCTTGCCTATCTATCTATCTATCTATCTATCTATCTATCTATCTATCTATCTATCCATCCATTCATCCATTCATCCATCCAGTCCTATTCATACCACTGCGTTCGTGAGATTCTTTCAACAAATTACAATAACTAAGAGCAAAACTATCTTTAACAGAAGAAATCCAAGGTAGGATTAAACCACTAAAATTGGAACAAGAAGTATCAAGAAACATCTAATTTTTGGGTAGGCTAAGGGCAAATGCTGTTGCTATGGTGAAAACATATTAAACTATTAACAGACAAAAGAAAGCAATAAAAATATCTCAAAAACCAAATGCAAATATTGTTCTCTAGAGGAAGAGTGATCACTTCCCACGTGTCCCAGGTCTCTAGAGAAGATCCTTTTTTCTGATCAAGTATTCATTTAAATCTTAGGATTCAAGTCACTTCTTAAAACAAATTCTTTGAAAAGACAGATTTTAGAGTTGGGATTCTGACTAAAGTTTTATTCCTATAAGGGGAAAAGAAAATATTAATGAGCCAGTAAGCTGAGATATTCTGCTTTTCTATGTGTTTTTAAGGTTTTATATCCCAAATGAATATTGTTGAATTCCTTCCCACCCTTTTAGTAAAAATCTGGCTGGCCCTACTTCTCAAAATCTTCAGTTAATGAAGATGTGTTTGCTCAGAGCAAGATCAATAATCAAGTGTCTATTTCTGGATTCAGATCAAGGACACTTGTCTTAATAAACACAAAGCACAATCTGGATCTCAGCCCAGACCTGTAAAATTCAACCTCCTCTTTCTAAGAGTCAGCCAGAACCTCTTGAGAAGGTTAAAAATCTACACTCTTTCATCCAAATTATCTGACAGGATAGTAAGAAAGAAAAAGCTGCTTTTTCAGAGTTCAGGATGTTTTTCCGATAGTTCTCTGAGACAGAGAGCAAGGATGGTATATAAAGGAAAGTTAGAAAAGTTTAAATGTCAATGAACAAATGCCATGTGAAATCATATTGGGAAATTATTTTTGCTGGAATTCTTGTAGATGGAGTAGAAAACAGTAATATATACTTCTTTTGCATCAACTGAATCTTATCAGGTTGAAAATAATGAAGGCCTTCGTGATTTGCATTTTTAGGTTTTACAGACCACTGCGTGTGTAAAATCAAGGTAGAAGATTTTTAAAGTTGATTTGCATAGCAAGCAGTGGCTTATAAATTTAATTAATGAATAGATAGATAGATAGATAGATAGATAGATAGATAGATAGATATTGATGGATGGATATGATAGATGAGATGAATGGATGGATGGATGGATGGATGGACAGACAGACAGATATGGATGGATATGATAGATAAGACAGACAGATAGACAGATATTGATGGATGGATATGATAGATCAGACAGACAGACAGAATGAATGAATGAATATAGATGGGTTGATGGATGGGTGAATTGATGGATGGATAGACAGATCAATAGGTAATGTGGATGGATGGATGGATGGATGGAGGATCGATAGATAGGTATAGATGATAGATGGAATATGGGTGATTGGGTGAATGTATAGATAAAAAGATTGATAATGTGGAAGGATGGATATGGAGGGATGGGTGGGTAGATGGTTAGATAGATGACAGATGATAGATAGATAGATAGATAGATAGATAGATAGATAGATAGATAGATAGATAGATAGATAGATAGATACTGTAGATAGATAGATAGACAGACAGACAGACAGACTGTTTAGGAGGTAGTCCTCTCCAAAAAGTTAATTTGAAAAATAATGTGATTGGAATTGTACCTGTCCCTTAGGCTGGTGATCAGCTTTGTAACAGGACATTCTCAAAAAAAATATAGGGATGGGAAAACAGGTGGGGTGGTCTTCTGAAGGAACCATTAAGGATCTTCCTCATCTTTGCTCCAGTATTTCTCAATGGAACTCCTGGGGGAGCCATCTCAAGTGAAAAACATAAAGCATAAAGAAAAACATGGAGCATGGTCCATGCGTTCATGTCATCTGTAGTATACAATATGTTGTGTTCTTTCTGTCACTGTTGCTTGGAATTGAAGATCAAAACTGCTAGCAACACAGTTTTTTAAAAGAATGATTAACAAAAATAGGAATTCAGGTTCATGGTTCCCATGGTGTCTCCCAAGTTTTTCCAATTGCATCCAATTTTCCCTCCTTGGGTCTACGTTCCATGAGGAGCAGCTGTTGGAGCTGAAGCATGCTCCATCACTTTCTCCAGTCTTGGAGGAACATCACAACAGGATGTGCAACCAGATGCTTTTTGTCTCACTGAAAAGTTTTTGTCGGGCCGTTTGTGGGAGCCGCTCTGCTAGATTAGCAGGGTTCTATCTAGTTTAGATAAATGCAAATATCTTTATGTTTATTGCGGTCGATCATAGTTTCACTGCCAAGATGAACAAAAATAGACAAAAGATTGAATGAAGTGGTGAGAACTGTAAGTGGGCTGGAACATCTTGTTGGGGCCGAGTTCAATGTTCTTACTGCAGTTTAATTAGTTTTTTTTAATCTACACGCTAGTAAAATTTTGCATTGGGAGGACCTGTATCTGGACAAAATGATGCGTCACAGGGCAACAGTTTTTAAACCAAATTATCTCAGATGGCCTAACTTAGAGAACGTGTCCAAAATCCTGGGTTTGTGAACCCAAGAGAATAAAATTTAGGGAAATTGCAGCTTGCTTCAGTGCTATTGGCTGCTGCTGTTGCATAGAAAGCTTTGTTTTCAATGTTCTGTGACAGTTTCCCAGCCACTCTCACAATCCCTTGCGTCCTGCTCCACCAGTTACCTTCTTGCTAGGAAGGGAAGGGGAAGGAAAGAAGGAAGAGGGAGGGAGGGAGGGAGGGAAGGAAGGAAGGAAGGAGAACTGGGAAGGGAACTGGGAAGGAGAGACGAAGGAAGGAAAGAAGGAAGGAAGAGAAAAAAGGAAAGACAACAAAAGAAAGGAAAGAAAAAGAGAGAGTGAGAAAAAGAAAGAAAGAAAAGAAAGAAGAAAGAAAGAGAAGGATAGATTTGATTGATTAATTTCTGGCACTCCCTGCCAGCTTCCTCATCATTTTTACTTTACTCAAAGAATACAAAAGAAAAAAAAGAGACAAAACAAAAACAGACCAAAACATTAAAAAAAAAAGATGTGAGTTAAAAGGGGAAAACCCCCCACATATTATCTATCGCTCCTGGTTGAATACTGACAATTCTATTGCAACAGTGATAGTTTCTCCGATCTTTGCAAAGCAGGTCCAAAATTGAAAATAAGCTTCTACAGAAAAAGGACCTTACCTTCTCTACCGTTTTGCAGTTAAGCAGCTCAATTTTTTTCAAGTTTCCATTTGAGCCTTGAAAAAGAGGTGGTAGCCGTGTTAAAACAGGGAAGGAACTTCAATGAGTTAGTGGCACTTTTTTTTTCCCCCCAGGCTCACAGGACGGTTCAGAAAAGGACGGTGGCTTTAATAAACATTTGAAAGATTGCTGCATTTATATTTGTAGAAGATCTGGAGTTGATCTAAATCCTTCGAGAAATCAAAAGCTGATAATTGCACCTATGCAAAAGATTGCTTGGTTTGAGCCCTAGAATATTTTCGGAATATTTTCTAACATGGAATTTGTTTTATCAATGGCTTGATAATAGAGGTAGAGATTAGAAATTGGATAAATATTATTATTATGTGTAAGCAAATTGACCCAGACAATACACTGTCCACAAAACACTTAACGCATGTAAAAGAAAAATGTATAAATCAACTAAAAAAAAAGAAAAAAGATTTGCGGAATGAAGTTGCGATTAAATTGCCTCCTTCACTTGGGCCCAAATGCTGAATCAGTTTCAATGAAAATGTCTTACGGTTAATTTTCCGTGGAGATTTTTCCTTTCTTTCCTTCTTTCTTTTCTCTTTTTTTTTTCTCCGTCTGCCCTTCCAAACCATGATGGGCCATCCCTTGAGGATTTCCTACAGTAATGACTTGGCCAGCCAAAGCTTTTCAATATTATTTAAATTCTTGAAATGAGCGAGAAAGGCACGAGTGGCTCTGTGGTTCACCAAAGCAGCTGCAGGATTCGCCGATTGAACACCAAAAGACACCAACGCAGCTGCGTTTTGTTTTAAGAAGCATCTGAAGCAAGTTACCATCCAGATGTTCGGAGCCAGAATTGAGGCTGGTGGGAATTAAGTAAAATCGCAAAAGTACCACCTCTGCTTTATTCTACGACATAGACATAACTATTAGGATCCATTGCACAGCCAGCCAGATGTTCTGTTCTGCCCCAGCTATGGACCCCAAAACACAGCACACACAAAAGTCCATCCAAGCCTTAGTTTACTAAATAAACCAGTTTTTTACAACAACGGCTGTTAATTAACTGCATTAACAGCCGCCAAGAATTCAAAGAATAATACTGAAAGTTTACTGTGGTTGGCAGGATGCCCAGAAGCAATTTGCAGGAAGCTGATAAGATAAGCAAGACAAGATACGAAGGTATGTGAATGAAGTTGTTCCCTGCAAATTGCTTCAGTCGGCATTCCTCCTTAAATAGGCTAAGGGAGTGGCCAATTAGCCCCAAGCCTTACTCTCGAGGAGACCTCCTCCTGAAGAGCCACTCCTGCATCGAGAAGAGGCTCCTCTTTGTCCTCTTCACTTAAAGGAGCTTCTGGAGGTTCTGAAGGCCCTGGCTGAATCCCCGCCTCTGGCACCACATCTTCTCCAGCCTCCTCATTGTCTGACTTGGGTGCCAGCTGCACAGACTGCTGGCGCAGCACCACACCAGCCTCCTCGCTGTTGGAATCAGCTACTAGCTGCACAGGCCGCTGACGGACCACAACATGTTCAGATTGGATTTGTTATTTTATCCATCTATGGCAGGGGTGTCAAACTCAATTGCATTGAGGGCTGCATCAGGGCTCTGGTTGACCTCGGGGCGGGAGGGGTGTGGGGTGTTGCCCGGTGGGCTGGTGTGGCCAACTGGGTGGGCGTCGCCAGCTTGAGGCCACTCCCCAAACTGCTGGCATGTTTCCTCTTCACACGGTAAACCGGGCCAAAGCCATGCTGGCCTGATATTTCCTCTTCGCATTGGGTAGACCAGGATGGCCTCGCGGACCAGATCCGACCACATCGCAGACCGAATTTGGCCCGTGGGCCTTGTGTTTGACACCCATGATCTATGGCAGTGATGCATAACCATTTCCAGACCAAGTATCCAAAGTGCTGCTGAACCCCCAAAATGAAAGCGTGCGCAGCCCCCACATGCTCCCAACCCCCACAAGCGCCCCGCCCCCACATGCACTCTGCCCCTGCACACGCCACGCCCACCGCGCATGCACGGCAGAGACCCGAAGACCAGCTGGCCAGCGGGAAGCACGCACACATGCACGGCAGAGCTGAACTGGGGTGTCTGCTCATGTGCCTACAGAGAGGGCGCTCTGTGCCACCTTTGGCACGCATGCCATAGGCTTGCCATCATGGTTCTATAGAGTGCTCCCCAAGGACCTGAGATACATAGAAGTTGTTCATAGAAGTTGTTAAAGGTCTCGTCACAGTATGTAAGCTATTCCAAGGAAAGCCGTCCTTTGCAATTGACTCATGTTGAACTTGTCAACGCCGATGGTGTTCAGATGTTTTGAGATTGCAGAGGTGTTGGGCATTTTATCAGTTTATTTAATTCGCAGGAGGCTAGAACTGGAAAGCGTCAAACCTGTCCATGTTCTCAGATGTCACCCAAAGCTTGATATATTACAAACCATACCCCTAGGTTCAGTACCTAATTATCTTTTTTATGCTTACATAAGTAAATCATCACTCTTCAAAGCAGGCTAACTTGTTCCATCTCAGTGCAGTCTCTTATGTTCCAGTATCTCAAGGGCTGCCACAAAGAAGAAGGGGGTCAAATTAGTCTCCAAAGCACCTGAGGGCAGGACAAGAAGCAACAGATGGAAACTAATCAAGGAGGGAAGCAACTTAGAACTAAGGAGAAATTTCCTGGCAGTGAAGATAATTAATCAGTCCCAACGATCTGCTTCCAGAAGTTGTGAATGCTCCAACACTGGAATTTTTTGAGAAGAGCCTGGACAACCATTTGTCTGAAACATTATAGGGCAGTGATGGTTAACCTTTTTACTGTCGTGTGTCAAAAGCGTGGGGAGCGTGGGAGGGGTCACACACATGTGTGCCCACACCCATAATTCAATGCGCCCCGCCCCCGTGCCTGCGCTCATGACCCACTCCCACTTCCCTGCTTTTGGCACGTGATGGCATGGTGGGCCAGGTAGGCCCATTTTTTTGCCCTCCCCAGGCTCCAGAGGCTTTCTAGGAGCCTGAGGAGGGCGAAAATGGCCTTCCCCACCCGCTGGAGGCCCTCCGGAGGCAGGAAACAGCCTGTTTCCTGACTTCCGATGGGCTCGGAAGGCTCAAAAATCAGCTGGCTGGCATGCACATGCAAGCTGGAGCTGAGCTAGGGCAACGCTCATGTGCCCACAGATATGACTCCGCGTGCCACAGTTCGCCGTCACGGTTATAGGGTTTCCTGCCTGAGCAGGGAGTCGGATTAGAAGTCCTCCATGGTCCCTTCCAACTCTTAGTGTGTATTCTGTATATGAAGAACGGTTGCAGGAATTGGGTACGTGTAGTCTAGTGAAAAGAAGAACTGGGGGTGACATGATAGCAGTCTTCCAATATCTCAGGGGTTGCCACAAAGAAGAGGGAGCAAAGCTATTCTCCAAAGCACCTGAGGGCAGGACAAGAAGCAATGGGTGGAAACTAATCAAGGAGAGAAGCAACCTGGAACCAAGGAGAAATTTCCTGACAGTGAGAACAATTCATCAGTGGAATGGCTTGCCTTCAGAAATTGTGGGTGCTCCATCATTGGAGGTTTTTAAGAAGAAATTGGACAATCATTTGCCTGAAATGGCTTAGGAGGGTCTCCTGCTGGAGCAGCGGGCTGGACTAGAAGACCTCCAAGGACCCTTCCAACTCTGTTATTCTATTATTCTGTTCCTGGATATAGATATTTAGAATGGTTTGGCAAGTGTAAAACCACCATACAAGTAGGTATCTTACGACCTGCTCTGCTTAGCTGTCATTGCACAGCTTGACTAAAATTGACTAAATGTCAACTTGGAGCGGGATAATTAGTCTTTGGCAGAGAGATTGTTACTCAGGAACAAAGCACTTCTGTTTTCTTTCTTTCTTTCTTTTTGAAAAAGTTATTTTATACACAAACAAACATTTAATACATCAATCATCCCTTCCGTGCAACATCTCGGCGTTTTCATCTTTTGTTGTTGTTGTTTCTTCTGTCTTCATTTTCACCTTGCTCCAAAAATACAACATTCTAATTATACCATTTTTTTAACGTAGCTATTAATTTACTTATATATATCTCTTTTCTAACCAATGCTAAAATTGATCCCATATCTTAAAGTATTCTAAGCCCTCTCTTTCTTTAATCATCAAAGTTAATCTATTCCTTTCACCATAGTCTAAAATTTTTTTAATCACTTCTCCTTCCAGAGGTATTTTCCCTGCTTTTTAATTTTGTGCAAAAAAGATCCTTGCAGCTGTTATTACATGCATAATCAAATAAGTACTTTTTGTCTTTACACAAGTGTTTACACAACTTTTTGTCTGAAGTGGTGTAGGGTTTCCTGCCTGGGCAGGGGGTTGGACTAGAGGACCTCCAAGATCCCTTCCAACTCTGTTATTCTATTCTATTCTAAATATTTTCTTTGCTAGTTTTCTCTGGAAGAATGCCCAATAGGAACAGCTCTGGTTTCAAATCAATACTTCTGCTTTCAAGGAGAAAATAAAATAAAATAAAATAAAATAAAATAAAATAAAATAAAATAAAATAAAATAATAAAATGCTTTACGGATATGCCGAATCTGAGGCCTTTGCAAGCTGCATAACTCTTTGCAAAAGTTAATTATAGAAGTGACTTTTCTCAGCTGTCTCTCTCTGTCTTTGCCCAGAAAAATCTCATGGTCATTGTCCACTTTGTGCCACTAAGTTCATCTTGGCACTTTCTCAAGAAGTCAAGTTGCACTTCTTGTCTCTTGTTGTACTCTGTGGGCAATTCTTTTTCAGAACATTGAGTCCACTTCCATGAAAAAGATTGTTCTTTCTAGTTTTCCTTTTGTCATCATCTCCTTCCCTCCCTCCCTCCCTCCCTCCCTCTCTCTCATTTCAAACTTCCATTCTTTAAGGATCTTGGAACAACATAAACAAACCTTGTTACCTTAAGACGTCCAGGGGAAATGAGCACATGTTGATAATTATTGGTTTGGGCTTCACTTGATTCATTTCTGCGGTGAGCAGAATTCTTGTTTATACCTAGGCTTAAGAGTCGAAATGTAGACTAGGTCATGGTTGTGTTTTTTAGAGTCACTGGATGAACATCTGGGTGAAAAAGAAGGAATTTTCTTGTACCGCTGGAGTTTGAGGAGGTGGTGATGACCGAGCAAATGACGAGGGTTGTTGAAACCAACAGCTTCAAAATTCAAGTGACCTATTTCCAGCAAGGGTCATGCTCACCTCAACCCCCTTGAAATGAAACCAAGAAGCTTTATACCAGCTAGACCAGAAAGGTAGAAGAGGGATGACTTATCTTTCTCAAAAGATGGATTTAATTAGTGTCTCCTCCTCTTTCACCTTCTCCTCCTTCCTCCATCCCTTCTCCCTCTCCCTCTCCTTCCCCTTCCGCTTCCCCCTCCTCCCTCCATTCTCCTCCTCAACCTCCTCTTTCATCTCCTCCTCCTTCCTCCATCCTTCCTCCTTCTCCTTCTCCCTCTCCTTCCCCTTCCCTTTCCCTTTCCTCCATTCTCCTTCTCCTCCTCTTTCACCTTCTTCTTCTCCTTCCTCCATCCCTTCCTCCCTCTATTCTCCTCCTCCTCCTCATCTTTCACCTCCTCCTCCTTCCTCCATCCCTTCCCCTTCCCCTTCCCCTTCCCCTTCCTCCCTCTATTCTCCTCTTCATCCTCCTCTTTCACCTTCTTCTCCTTCCTCCATCCCTTCTCCTTCTCCTTCTCCTTCTCCTCCTTCCTCCTTCCTCCTTCCATTCTCCTCCTCTTTCACCTTCACCTTCTCTTCCTCCATCCCTTCTCCCTCTCCCCCTTCCTCCATTCTCCTCCTGCTCCTCCTCTTTGTATTTAGAAGCCAGAATGGCAAATCTGATAAGGTCAGAGGTCCGTGACTTATTTATCTGAGCAGCAAGAAGGGTTTTGAAGGATGGGAACTGAAGCAGAAATTACCCCCAACATTTGGTGGCCAAATGATCAACTCTATTAGGCTTTTGATGGAGAGTATTGAGAACGTTTTAAGGGTAGGAACAGAAGAGGTTTGCTTCAGAGACACCACCCCTATTTCCCATTTCCATCCATTTATCCATCCATCTATCTATTCTATCTATCTATCTATCTATCTATCTATCTATCTATCTATCTATCTAAAAATAGCAATCACCATAAAACCCAAACCATGCAGTTGGGCTTGTGGCTCTTGGTTGTCCACCTCTTCAAAGTAGCCCTGGCTATGCAGGAAAAAAGAAGAGCAGGGCCTCAGCTCAGAGATGGAAGATGTTCAAGGATGTTGTGAAGGCAACCGTCTAAATATTAAAAAATAATGATTCGTCGGTGGATGGAGCAATTTGGGACTTTTCGGCAGTTGGGATAAATGGGGAGTTTCCTAAAGTGGAAAAAAATAAAAAATTATGTAACTGATAATTTAGATCCTTTCTTGGTTTCCTCAAAGGAGATGTGTCAACCTCCCTAAGGGCGGGATTTTAGATGGCAAACAGATTGAAGACTTGAGGAGAAATATTTCTCTTGGGCTGGGAAAGGACATCCTCTCTGTAAATCATCCCTAAAAAAAGTGGCTTCCAAAATAACGGAATAACAGAGTTGAAAGGAACCTTGGAGGTCTTCTAGTCCAACTCCAGCCCAAGCAGGAAACCCTCTACACTTCAGACTATCCTATCACTAATGGTCAGGCCATAAGGGGACACCTTGGACATTCCTCTCTCCAGACATCCTTGGGGTTAAACTGGTTAGATGTTAAAAGTTATTAACCATGCTGGCTTATGGGATTCAACCTCCTGCTGAATAGAGAGGGCTTTGTTTTTTCAACATCCTTGACCATAGCCGAATGAGAGTTTGTTGTCTTCAAATGTGGGGCAGTATGATATTGCTAAGTACTGGTAACCAGTGCACAGGAATGGGATGCAATGGGCCAGAGATTGATACCCATAGTCTGGTGGAGTTGGACATCAAACAACAAGGTCTTTTCCAACGAGTCTTTCTAAACACAGGCCAGTTGTGTGAGCAGCAGCCAAAAAAAGCTAATACAGTCCTTGGTTGTATAAAACAGAATCAAAGTCATGTGAAGTGTTAGTACCGCTTTATAAAGCCTTAGTAAGACCACATCTGGAGTGCTGCATCCATTTGGTCACCACATTACAAAAAAAAGATGTTGAGACTTTGGAAAAAGTTCAGAGAAGAGCAACGAAGATGATCAAAGTCCTGGAGACAAGAACATATGAAGAATGGTTGCAGGATTTAGGTTTGGCCAGTCTAGAGAAAAGAAGGACTGGGGTGGGACATGGTAACAGTCTTCCAGTATTTGAGGGAATGCCACAAGGAAGAGAGGGATCAACCTATTCTCCAAAGCACCTGAAGGCAGGACAAGAAACAATAGATGAAAACTAATCAAGGAGAGAAGCAACCTAGAATTAAGGAGAAACTTCCTAACAGTGAGGACAGTTAAGCAGTGGAACAACTTGCCTCCAGAACTTGTGAATTCTCCATCATTGGAGATTTTCAAGAAGAGACTGGACAGCTATTTGTCATGAATATATAAGGTCTCCTGCTTGTGGAGGGGTTGGACCAGAAGACCTCCAAGGTCCCTTCCACCTCTATTCGGATAGTGGGATGGATGGATGGGTGGATGGATGGGTCTTCTCATCAGGCAGCCAAAGTATCTGAGCTTTAGCTTCAATATCTGTCCTTCCAAAGAACAGTCATGGTTGATTTTACAGTACAGTACCTTTTAACTTTTTATGCAACTGGTACGGTTGGGTAGATGTATTTGCTATCCTCTGATGTGGGATGAATCCAGGAAAATATAGGCTATCTGAAAACCTCTTTACTCTCCCACGTAAAGGTGGAGAACTTGAGGCCGTCCTTTCTCAAACGGAAACCCTCCCAAGAGGGAACATTTTGGAAGTGGTTTGCCATTGCCACCTTCCAAGGGCTGAGAGAGAATGACTGGCCCAAGGTCAGCCAGCTAGTTTGGGACTTTATGGTCGGCTTGTTTCTAACTTGGTGCTTTAACCACCATACCAGATTGGTTCTGTATGCAAGAACTAGCAAGAACATATCATTATGATAAATAAAATGTAGAATTCTTGGCTTAAAGGAGCCTGGTTTAGCTCAGCAGACTAAAAGCATAGTGATCAACACCAGCTGTCTGCAAATACTGTAAGTTCGAATCTCACCAGGCTCAAGGTTGACTCAGCCTTCCATCCTTTCTAAGGTAGGTTAAATGAGGACCCAGTTTGTGTGGGCAATAAGCTGACTTTGTATAAATATACAAAAGTATGAAGGCTATTGCTTAACGCATTGTAAGCCACCCTGAGTCTCCGGAGAAGGGCAGCATATAAATCAAATTAAAATAAAATAAATAAAAATAAAATAAAAAATAAAGCTCAACTGACTTTACTGCCTCCTATTTACAGGTTAGAACTTTGTATTTAAGTCAAAGAGAAACTTGAAGGGAAAAGGTGGTTTCATTTAATGATAGCCATTAATTACAACAAGAAGGAACCCAAGTGGATTAAAGGGATACGATCTGATTAAGATGTATAAAACTAATTGAGTAATTAATTGTGCATGGAAATCCTGATATTGCAAGGTGATTAACAATAGCGCGATTAAGCACTTGAAAAATCTTTTCAGTTGACTAGAAATTGGAGTCGTAAAAGTCTGTAGAAAAGGGTTCCCCTTTTCTCTCAAGTCGCTACAATTTGCTGTTATTTTAGGAAAATCTGATCCAGTTAAACTTTGGACTCCATTGCAAATCTTTGGATTGTTACGGGGGCTAGAAGGACCATGGAAAGACCCCAAGATCAGACAATGCACATAAAAAGCAGGTTCTAAGAGATGAGTGGGCTGAGATGGAGGGCGGCATTAAACATGTCATCAATTTGGAATCATTGCACACCATTTCTTACCTAGCTCCAGTTTAGCTTGGATGATTTGTTGCTCAGATCCTTGTGTATAGGTGGCAAGAATAAACTCTTTAATGCTTTGAACTCAACTCCTGTTCCTGGTTACTTGCACCTGACCCAGGTGGAGTTTCAATTGCATCGTTGTGGCCATGACCTTGCCTTTTTTTGATCACGGCCTGTGGACCAGAAGTTGGTTTCAGCAGGTTCTGACCAGTTCTGGAGAACCGGCAGCGGAAATTTTGAGTAGTTTGTAGAACCGGTAGTAAAAATTCTGAAATGGGGATTTCGCAGTATCCTTCCCTTGCCACGCCCACCAAGCTGAGCCACGCCCACCAAGCCATGCCACGCCCACCAAGCCGCACCCACAGAACCCGTACTAAAATATTTTGAAATCCACCACTGCTGTGGACATCCCTAAGCACGTTCATTGCAGTAATAATCCACAAATGTTAGCCCTCACCTAATTAATGTCAACCACGTCATCGTTGAGAAATGTCCAATGCTTAGTCCATCAAGGTGGGTAGGGAACCCCCCCCAAAAAGAGAAGGTTCAATAATCATCCATATTGACTGGAAGTTATAGCTGGCAGGTGAGGTCTTATGCTCTGGGATGGTTTCCCCCCACCCCCACCTCAGTATCTGCAGTAGAAATTTATGACAGTGAAGTGTCCTCATGTCTTGGCTTGGTAATACCCAAGTTTGAGAACCGGTCTGGGAATCCATTCTACCTTGGCCTCTGTTGCTACAGAACAGTTTCAGATTCTCGGATCTGATCAGTTTATTGTTTAAAATGTCTATTAAGATTCTGCACTGAAAGACAGTTGTCCTTTCCTTCCTTCCTTCCTTCCTTCCTTCCTTCCTTCCTTCCTTCCTTC
>WNWU01013721.1:3287819-3303884 GCA_012654045.1 Ptyas mucosa
AGAGAGAGAGAGAGAGAGAGTGGGAGAGAGAGACAGAGAGAGACAGAGACAGAGAGACAGAGAGAGAGACAGAGACAGAGACAGAGAGAGAGAGAGAGAGAGAGAGAGAGAGTTGGAGAGAGAGACAGAGAGAGACAGAGACAGAGAGACAGAGAGAGAGACAGAGACAGAGAGAGAGACAGAGACACACACAGAGAGAGAGACAGACAAAGAGACAGAGAAAGAGACAGAGAGACAGAGAGAGAGATGGAGAGAGAGAGAGAGACAGAGAGAGAGAGGAGAAACAAAACTAAAGATTTGAGTGGATTTTTGCTGCTGGAATTGGAAATGAGAAGGTCTCGTATCTCTGCAGTGGAAAAAGAGATTCATTCTGAGGTTTGCTCTTCAGCAAATGCTCATTTGTAACTGGGTGATGTTTATTTCTGGTATTGTTAGCTTGTGTGTGTGTGTATGTGTGTACTCATCTTACCAGACTTGGATGTGGCTCTCTTTTATCTAGTAGTTATCAAGGATCTCAAGGAGAAAAGACAGCTCTGTTGAATGTCTCTGGAAAGTCTCCATCTTCCAGGTCACGGTTGTCCCAAATGTGTTTTTTTTCAAGAGGCAACTGGACTTTCTGGTTGTTCTTTGAAGACATTTTGCTTCTCCTCCAAGAAGCTTCTTCAGCTCTGACTGGATGGTGGTGGGGAAGGAAAGGATTTATACTCCTTGCGGACAGCTGGTCATTTGCATCCATATTGAGAGTTGTTGAGGCCACTTGGAGGTTTCTCTGTGTCCTCGGGGTCACCTGAGAAGCACAAATGGGTGTGAAGCCTTCTGGGCTGCAGGACGTTTTTTGCCTTGTGTCCCTTCACTGTTGAAGAGAGGCGAAGGTGTTGGGGATGATTCTATCTTGTCTGCATCTCAAATTGAAGCACGAATGGTTCCTGCAGTCCGCCATTTTTCTGGAAATCCGTTCCTACTCCTGCACCATTCAAAGAGTGTTCATCCCGAAGCGCACAGCTAAATATCTATGGAGGTTCTCAGTCCTCCAGGTCAGGGTGCTTTTTTTAAGGAGGCAACTGGACTTCCTTTGTTTTTCTTTGAAGATGTTTCTTTCCCAAAGAAAAAGAAAAAAAGAAAGTTGAGTTGAAAAAGCACCTTTGGGGCAACTCTGTTGCTTAATTGCAGATGGTTGAACCCAGCACTGAGTTTCCATGTAGTAACCTCACCCTAAGCCAAGATGTGAACTTTCGGCAAGCACACTTAGGATCAAATTAGGTCTCAGTATTGGACTTTGAGCAGTGGTGAAATCCAAATTTTTTTACTACCGGTTCTGTGGGCATGGCTTGGTGGGTGTGGCAGGGGAAGGATCCTGCAAAATCCCCATTCTCACCCTACTCTGGGACCAGCCAGAGCTGGTATTTGCCAGTTCTACAAACTACTCAAAATTTTCTCTACCGGTTCTCTGAACTGCTCAAAATTTCCGCTACCGGTTCTCCAGAACCTGTCAGAATCTGCTGGATTTCACCCCTGACTTTGAGGAAGGAGATCTGGGTTTGGTCTTACTCAGACAAGAATGAAGGTGAATATAGGTGTCCCAGGATAATGTTACAGGATCCAATCTGGATCGGTCATCGGGACCAGAGTTTTAGTCTTTCAGGTTTTCAGACTTGTGCTGCAACCCATCCTCAGGGAATTTCTCTCTCATCAGAATGGGCTATTCTACGCAATGAATGGTATTTATGTGGTCCCTGGTTGTGTGTGGTTTCTATAGTTGTTGATTGGGGTGTGGCTGGCTGGCTATTGGCTGTTGTGCTGCCAAGTCTTTGGCTCTGAAGTATCTGATAAACTGGTGGTAAATCAGCACTCCTGTTGACTGATGAGGGAATTGTTTCCCAGGCTTCAATTATTTCCCTGGCTGTTTTTGTCCGTGCTCAGCCAACAATCTTAACAGCTGCAAATTGAATGTATGTCCTTATTTATTGCAAAGTGAAGCTGCCAATGAGTTTGGGTCTCCTCATCTGATCACTTGCTTACATTTTTGCAATCTGATGGTTAGCTTCCTCCCCGTTTGTCCTACATAATTACAGCGGCAATCCATGCAGGGGATCCGGTAGATCACAAAGCTGGCTGAGGAATTCTGGGAGTTGAAGTCCACAAGTCTTAAAGTTGTCAAGGTTGGAGACCCCTGGGATAGATTACATTGGAAGTATCTCCCACCTCCAAGTGGTTTTTTCAATGCATGATTTATCCTCGTACGATAGCCTCTGGGTGCTATGCTACGCTCGCTTGCTGATCTCGGAAGCAGTGTTCTACCACTTCCAAAATGTTTTTGAGGTGCGGCAAGCTTTGCAGTAAGGAAAGAGACGTTTCAGTGCCACCTCTGAAGTATGTCCAGTTGAGCCCCGTGTCATATCTTTAAGGACCCCAGTCTTTAAAGAAAGCATTGCTAAACATTGTCATGATGACCAGATGACTTCCTTTGTCCATGGTTCAATTTGTCCCTGTGCACAATTTTTTAATTTTTTTTAAAAAAAATTACTGCAGACAGATCGTCTTTTGAAAAATGATACCAATTTTAAAAATCTATTTAGCTTGGCATGAATCATCGGATAAAGAGATGAAAAATCACATCCAGTCAGGTTCTATCCAGACGTCGACTGACACCGTTGCCTTTCCTCCATTCCTGTTACGTTTGTCACAGGTGGTTTCCTAACGTTAGACCGACCAACTTTATATCTCAATGTTTTCTATAACCCAAACACATCTTTATGAGTCAGTCCCACATCTTCGTGTTGTTTGGCTGACCGAGTTTCTTTTAATTTTCATTCCAGTAGGGTTGATCATAATAGCAGCGGATGGTGAAACGCGATACCATTACTCTTCATCCCAAATAGATAAAGCAAGAGTTATGGTTATCTAAGGAGCATCAACATCTCAGGACAAGAAGACATGGAGGGAAACCAATCAAGGAGAGAAGCAACCTAAATGCACACACTTTTTTGGTGCTTGGAGAATGTATTTCTATTTTTCCAAACCTCCCGTCTCTCTCAGGGTATATAGGATGTTCAATCAATCAATCAATCAATCAGAATAGAGCTGGAAGGGATCTTGGAGGTCTTCTAGTCCAGCCCTCTGCTCAAGCAGGAGACCCTCACACACAATTATAGAATTTCAGAGCTGGAAGGGACCTTGGAGGTCTTCTAGTCCAACCTGCTGCTCAAGCAGGAGGCCCTATGCCATTCCAGACAAACAGTTATCCAATCTCTTCAGAATAAAATAGAGCTGGAAGCAACTGTCCAGTCTCTTCTTAAAATCTTCCAGTGATGGAGCACCAATAATTTTTGGAGGCAACTTCTGTTCCACTGGTTAATTGTCCTCACGGTTAGGAAGTTTCTCCTGAATTCCGGGTTGCTTCTCTCCTTGATTAGTTTCCATCCATCGTTTCTTATCCTACTGTCTGGTGCTTTGGAGAATAGGTGAAATTTCCTGACAGAACAATTAATCAGTGGAACAACTTGCCTGCAGAAGTTGTGAATGCTCCAACACTGGAAGTAATTAAGAAGAATATGAAATAGGAGCCAGCTGGGTGCAGCAGCTGCCAAAAAAGCCAACACAGTTCTAGGCTGCATAAACAGAGGGATAGAATCAAGATCATGTGAAGTGTTAATACCACTTTATCAGGCCTTGGTAAGGCCACACCTGGAATCCTGCATCCAGTTTTGGTTGCCACGATGTAAAAAAGATGTTGAGACTCTAGAAAGAGTGCAGAGAAGAGCAACAAAGAGGATTAGGGGACTGGAGGCTAAAACATATAAAGAACGGTTGCAGGAACTGGGTATGTCTAGTTTAATGAAGAGAAGGACTAGGGGAGACACGATAGAAGTCTTCCAATATCTCAGGGGTTGCCACAAAGAAGAGGGAGTCAACCTATTCTCCAAAGCACCTGAGGGCAGGACAAGAAGCAATGGGTGGAAACTCATCAAGGAGAGAAGCAGCCTAGAACTGAGGAGAAATTTCTTGCCAGTTAGAACAATTAATTAGTGGAACGACTTGCCTCCAGAAGTTGTGAATGCTCCAACATTGGAGGCTTTTAAGAAGAGATTGGACAACCATTTGTCTGAAGTGGAGTAGGGCTTCCTGCCTAAGCAGTGGGTTTGACTAGAAGACCTTTCAACACTGTTATTCTATATTTTGCTGAAGCATTTCCATTCATTCATCAGAGAAGGGACATAGAGTTCCCTTAGCTTTATTTTTTGCAACACATGTAAGAAGTCAAAAACGGTAGCCAAGTGTAAAACACACTGTGAGTTTACACAACCTGAAGTTTGCTGCTGTCATCGGTGGTTGTACTGAACACCCTGTGGGGAAGAGGGATCCTTTCCTATACATCATAGCTAGTCGTTTCCCCTTGTAAAAAGGATTGCACTTTTTTGAGGTTTCCTTTGTGGTTACTGGCTTGTAACCCAACCTGGAAGAGTCTTTCCTTGCCTACCAAAAAGGATGAACATCTGGCTGTTTTCAAGAAACTCCTGATTTGTTTTTTTTTTCTTTAGTGGCTTTTTATTTTGCAAAAAAAAAAAAGTGATTGCAGTGTGGAATGGAGACTCTAGGAAGAGTGCAGAGAAGAGCAAAAAAGATGATTAGGGGACTGGAGGTTAAAACGTACGTTGCTGGAATTGGGTAGGTCCAGTTTAATGTAAAGAAGGACTAGGGGGGACATGATAGCAGTCTTCCAATATTTGAGGGGCTGCCCCAAAGAACAGGGGGCTCAACCTATTCTCCAAAGCACCAGAAGGCAAGACAAGAAGCAATGGGTGGAAATTAATCAAAGAGAGAAGCAACCTGGAATTAAGGAAAAATATCCTAACGGTGAGGACAATTAACCTTTGAAACGGCTTGCCACCAGAAGTTGTGGGTGCTTCATCACTGGAGGTTTTTAAGAAGAAACTGGACAGCCACTTGTCTGAAATGGTAGAGGGTCTCCTGCTTGAGCAGGGGGTTGGACTAGAAGACCTCCAAGGTCCCTTCCAATTCTGTTCTGTTCTCTTCTCCAAAGCACCCAAAGGCAAGACAAGAAACAATGGGTGGAAACTAATCAAGGAAAGAACCAACCAGGAATTAAGGAGAAACTTCCTGACAGCTAGATGGCTTGGTGGACATAGCAGGGGAAGGTTACTGCAAAATCCCCATTCCCTCCCGATCTGCTGGGACTCGGCAGGCAGAGAATAGATGGGGGCAGGGCCAGTCAGAATTTTTACTACCGGTTCTCTGAAATACTCAAAATTTCTGCTACCGGTTCTCCAGAACTGGTCAGAACCTGCTGAAACCTACCTCTGGGTTGGACCAGAAGACCTCTAAGGATCCCTCCCAATTCTGTTATTTTGTTCTGTTATTTTGTTATTGTGCCGTCAGTACAGTGGTGGGCTGCTCCCGGTTCACCCCAGTTCGGGTGAATCTGTAGTGGCAGCGGCGGGAGGCTCCGCCCACCCACCATCAAAAACGCTTCTGCGCATGTGATGCGAGTGCGCGCACCCGCGTGCTACCGATTGCGAACTGGTAGCGCCGGGATTTGAATCTCACTACTGCATCAGTAGTATAGGGAGAGGAAGAAACTCATTGCACTACAACGGCGCTTATTTAAAACGTCCGTTTTTGCAGATCAGTGATGGGCCCCTCGGCAGCTCATTTCTTTGCGTGTCTATATATCGGGCAACTGTATGTCACTCAGGATCAGAGGTTGAAACCCTGTATATCAATAAGTAGTTTAATCAATGCAGCTACAAAGGGGAATGCCCGAAAGATGTGGAATAGTATAACTTTAAATTCATTGAACCAGGCATTTCCCTGGTTCATAAGGCTAACAGCGTTTATTAAACTCCGCCAAGGAGCCTCATAAACTTGAAAAATTAGCTTTAAGATCATAACAAATCTTGTAAATGTTTTATTATTTTTTTTAAAAAAAGAACTGACACCACGAACGTTGCCCTGTTGGAAACGCCAAGCCTCTATTTCAACATTCTATTTATTGTCCGTATTTCTTCTAGTAGGTTTTAAAATTGCCAGTAAAAGTAAAACGTTGGTTTTTGCCTCAAAATAATAATAATAAAACTTTTATTCCAAGCCATGAGAGTTTCCAAGGCAGTGGAATGTCTATTGAAAAAAAGAAGGAAAAAAAAAACCCCAAACCCCATAGCAAATGCTTTTAGGCTGAAGGTAGCGGCATTCAATTATTTTTGACAGAATAAATGCCTTTGCAACAATGTGAAATTTCTGTTTTTCGGGTTATCTGGTTTTTTTTTTCTCTCTCTCTCCGAAAGTCACTTAGATCTATTTCGCTTTGAAATTCCGTATAGTTTTTATGTTTCTGTAAGCTTCAGTTTTTACAGTGTCTCTTATTTCTTCCCAACCCTCTTGAGGGTGATTTTCACTTACGTTCAGCATACCGAAACAGATTTGCAAAAAATCAATTCGTTGCATCTTGCACATTTCTGCTGCGATTCTGAGTTCCTCTTTTGTGAATTTTTTTTTATTCTAAAAATGTAATTCATTTACTAACCCTTCTATCCTACCAGGCTCCAGGGACTCTGTGGATGTAACATCCAAATTTTAAAAAAAATCAAATTGCAAACCTCATTATCACCATCAGTGGCAAAAATTGATACTACTACTGCTCTAAATCTCCAAATGTTTTTGTTGGAAGTCACTGTTGGAATGTATTTCTCTGCAACAACTACAGTTGTATTCAAGCCAGTAGATGGCAGTATTTACAAGTTTGGATCTATGGTATGTACTTTATGCTCTTGTGGTCTAAGTAGAGTTTCCTGTTTCCTGTTGTAGTAAAAACAGTTGAGCAGTAAAGCACATGGTGACTGTGCTCTTTGTTTGCTTTGTGTGGTGCTTTATGCAAACAGAATTTCTAACAGTTTTAAAAGACCTGATCTTTGCTGCAGTGAAAAAAAAGAGGATGGATTTTAGGAGACCATATATTACACAGAGATAGGGTAGCTGTTGGAAAAGGCCCACAGGTAGTCCTCGACTTACAACAGTTCATTTAGTGACCGTTCAAAGTTACAACAGCACTGAAAAAAGTGACTTATGACCATTTTTCACATGACCGTGGTGGCATACCCATGGTCACACGATCAAGATTAAGATGCTTGGCAACTGGTTCATATTTATGACGGTTGTAGTGTCCCGGGGTCAGGTGATTTCCTTTTGTGAACTTCTGACAAGCAAGGTCAATGGGGAAGCCAGATTCATTTAACAACCGTGTTATTAACTTAACAACCATAGTGATTCACTTAACAAATGTGACAAGAAATGTGGTAAATTGGGGCAAAACCCACTTCACAAATGTCTCACTTAGCAACAGAAATGTTGGCCTCGAATGTGGTTATAAGTCAAGCACTACCTGTACTCGTATTCCATGGTGTGGTTAAATCTCTCCCTTCCTCTCCCTCTCCCTCCCTCCCCCTTCTCTCTCCTCCTCTCTCTCCCACCCTCCCTCCCCCCTCTTCTCCCTCTCCCTCCCCCCTCCCTCCCTCTTTCTTCCTCTCTCTCTCCCCCTCTCCCTCCCCCCCTCTCTCTCCCCTTTCTGGATACAAAGCCTCCATTTGCACAATAACACCGTGAGGTAAATTAGATTGAGAAAACACTTTCCAAGTCTGTCACAAAACCTGAACTTTTATTAAAAAATAATTTTTAGTGTGATTCAACCCAGACTTCTTTGGAAAGACAAGGCCGCTATTCAAACGTTCACACAGCATGCTTAGTTGGGATCTTGCATTGGGAAGCCTGAACCTATCGGCCAGGGGATCGGGTTTTCCTGAGGGTTCCCCAACTTCCAGTTAGCTGAGTTGGCATCTTCCCCACAAGGGTTGCAGTTTAGGGTTGTTCCCGTGAGGTGAAGAAGACTCACCGATTCCCACAATGGAAGAAGGGATGACAACATAAGTGGAATCGCCTTCAGATGGCGTAATGAACGATCTTGATTAAAGAAAAGACTCTGCCTAGACTCTGCCTGGGTCGAGGGGAAGCTACCTTTGGCTAGAAACCGAAAGAAACGCTTTATTAATTTTGGGATTGGAGGAGTAGAAATGTTTATGATTACAGAAACGTTGAGTATTACTGAATTTTAGATCATAAGGCATTTTGTATTTGTAACTGTTTGGGATAAAGTTGGAAGTCCCTTCCTTCTTTCTTTCTTTTTCCTTCCTTCCTTCCTTCCTTCCTTCCTTCCTTCCTTCCTTCCTTCCTTCCTCCCCTCCCTCCCTCCCACCCTCCCTCCTTCTTCTGTCCTGTTCTTTATCTCCTCCCTCCTTGTCATGCATTTCCTTCCTTCCTTCTCCTTTCCTGTTCTGTCCCACTTTCCTTCCTTCCTTTCATGTAACTTCCTTCTTCTCTTCTCCTGTTATCTTCTCCCTCCCTTCCTTTCATGATTCTCCTTCCTTCTCCTCCTCTCCTCTGTTCTTTATCCCTTCCTTCCTTCTCCTCTTCTGTTTTTCTTCCTTCCTTCCTTCCTTCTTTCCTTCCTTCCGTCTTGTCCTGTTCTTTATCTCCTCCCTCCTTGTCATGCATTTCCTTCCTTCCTTCTCCTTTCCTGTTCTTTCCCACTTTCCTTCCTTCCTTTCATCCTTCTTCTCTTCTCCTGTTATCTTCTCCCTCCCTTCCTTTCATGATTCTCCTTCCTTCTCCTCCTCTCCTCTGTTCTTTATCCCTTCCTTCTCTTCTGTTTTTCTTCCTTCCTTCCTTCCTTTCCTTCCTCTCTCTCTATTTTCTTTCATTCTTTCATTCTTTCTTTTCTCTCTCTTTTTTCTTTCTTTTTTCTTTCTCTCTTTCTCTCTCACTCTATTTTCTTCTTTCTTTTTTCTTTCTCTTTCTTTCTCTTTCCTTCCTTCCTTCCTTCCTTCCTTCCTTCCTTCCTTCCTTCTTTCCTTCCTTCCTTCCTTCTCTTTCTTTTCCTCCCTTCCCTTCCCTTCCCTCCCCTCCCCTCCCCTCCCCTATCTTTTTTCTTCTCAAAAACACTCCTTTTTCCTAGGTTGGCGTTGATCTTTCCCAGGCGTTTCATCAGCTCCATCGGGGTGCGCGCGTGTGTTTGTGTGGGTCTCCTTGCGGTACCAACTGCGCCCGGAGGCGCCCCTTCCCTCGCCTTTGCGCTCCGGAGGCTGGCACCCCTTGGGCGGCTCCGGGGGAAGGCGGAGTCGTGCGGGGCTGGGTGGGTGGAAGCCAGGCCCAAGGGGCGGCAGGGCCGGGCCGGGCCGAGTTGATAAAGGGCTGGCCGGGGCGCTGCGTCCGCTCAGCCTGGGCAGCGCCGGAGGTCCGCGGGAGCGCTCGGAGATGCGGCGCGCCAGCCGAGACTATTCCAAGTACCTGCGCGGCGCCGAGGAGCTGGGGACCGGCGGCGTGGCGCACGAGGGCGGCTCTGCCCCCTCGGCCTCGTTGCAGCCGGCCGGGCTTGCGGCCGCCCCGTCCGCCTCCCCGTCCGCCTCCCGAGCCCTCCTGGCCGCTCTGGTCCTGCTGGGGCTCGGCCAGGTCATCTGCAGCCTGGCTCTCTTCCTCTACTTCAAGGCGCAGGTGAGGATGGAGGTGGGCAGGGATGGAGCCTTCCAAAAGGCTGGGATCGGGGTGGGAGGAGTGGGGGGATCCCGGCGCCGGGGCTTGGAGGTGGTCCCCATCCCAGGTAGATCTCTCCGGACGGATCTCCCCACCTCCCTCAGATCGGTTGAAACCGGGGGCACATGGAAACTTGCAAACTTCGCCTCTTCTTTTCCAAAGTTCTTGGCTTGGCTTGCGGATTTCGCGCCTGTTGCGCAAAGTTCTTTTCCCTTTCCTTGCGGATTTTCGCCTTTGTTTTGTTTTTTTTTTTTGCGAAGTTATTTCCTGGCGGATTTCACTTCGATTAGAATAGAATTAACAAGAGTTGGAAGGGACCTTGGAGGTCTTCTAGTCCAGCCCTCGCGCTCAGGAGGGAAACCTTATCTCCCATTTCAGACAAATGCTCGTCCGATCTCTTCTTAAAAACTTCCAGGGTTGGAAAATTCACAACTTCATGAGGCAGGTTGTTCCACGGGTGGTTTTATAACTGTCAGGGAATTTCTTCTTAGTTCCAGGTTGCTTCTCTCCTTGATTAGTTTCGCAAAGTTTCCTTGAAGATTTCGCCTCTGCAAGCAAAGATCTCTTCTTTGCTTGCAGATTTCCCTTCTGTTTTGCAAAGTTGTCTTACTTTTGCTTTGTAAATTTTGGGTCTGCTGGGGCCAGGTTGGTGTTCCCCGGTTGGGCCGGGTGGTTATTGTTTCCTGAATCCTTCAGGATTCCCCACTTGGTTCCAACTCCTGAGCCAGGGCAAGATTCCTTAGGGATGCAAAGCCCCGGGAATGATTGGAGGGGGGATGGAAGGATGGGGGTGGGGTGGCGTGCATGTTAGAGATCAGCCAAGGACCAATGAACCAAGTGAAGGAGAGTTACTACTAGTTGGCAGAGTTGGTGTGGCATGCAGCCTTCACCTTGTCTGCTTTCTTTCGGATGCCAACAGGATCTCGCGGGGTGGCCACCCCCGCAGAAAGTGTCAGAGACAGCTAAGTTTAGTAAACGGGGCGTCCTCCCCACTCTCCCGAGTTAGGAAGATATTAGAAAGGGAAAAAAAGTTCAGATTGGGTGAAGTTAAGGGCCTGGATGAAATGAAATGGACACTCTGGTTTAAGTTGCCGAGGTGTGCATGTGACAGCTGGACGATGGGACTGGGGATTTGTGTGTGTGTGTGTGATCTTGGGTAGTTGAGTATTGATATTGACAGGATGCATCCAGTCGGGAGGTGTGAATATTTGCTATTCGGTTTGAAATCAAAGTGAAAGTGAGCATATTTTCACCCTCGCTCCCTCTCTCTCCCTCCCTCCCTCTCCTTTTCCCTCTCCCTCTCCCTCTCCCTCTCTCCCTCCCTCCCTCCCTCCCTCCCTCTCCCTCTCCCTCTCTCCCCTCCCTCCCTCCCCTTTCCCTCTCCCTCTCCCTGTCCCTCCCTCTCCCTCTCCCTCCCTCCCCATCCCTCCCTCTCCCTCTTTCCCTTCTTCCCTCTCCTTCCTTCTCCCCTCCCTCCCTCTCCCTCAGTCTCAACCACTTTCTCTCTCTCTCTCTCTCTTTAAGGCAGATCAGTTTTATATCTCGATTAAAAGAGTTTAGCTTTCTTTGGCTTGCCCAATGCAACCGGAAGGAACAGATTTTAAGGCAGACGCCAGGGTGAAGAAGAGCGTTGGGTAGCCTAATGGGTGTTTAGGGAGGCAAAAAAAGCTGGTTTGGAAACCATGCATGTCCAACTCCAGTTCTGAATGGCAGGCCAAGGCTGTGGGTGTTCTGAAAAGCAAAGCCACATTTCCCTGGGATTTTAAAGAGGGGGGGAGGGGGAGTCATTCTCCCTACCCCAGACAAGATCCCCATTCTGCTCAGGGCTGCCAAACCAACTATTGTCATCGCTAACTCCCAACAAGCTTGTCCAGTGTGGTTAAGCTACCTGATAGTTAGTTCCTCACACGCTGTTCCCCAAGTGACCAAAAGCCCATTTCTCAGGCTTCCTACATTCATGGCTGCCTGGTCACCCACACTCCCAACTCTGAGAAATGGACACATTTATCCCTCGGTCCACTGTGGAGTTTATTTACTGAAGGACAGAAGATGAGAGAGAGAGAGGGAGAGTGAAAAAGAGTGAGAAAGAGGGAGAGAGAGAGAAAGAAAGAGGGAGAAAGAGAGAGGGAGGGAAGGAAGGAGGGAGAGAGAGAAAGAGGGAAAGAGAGAGAGAAAGGGAGGGAGAGAGAGAAAGAAAGAGGGAGAGAGAAAGAGAGAGAGAGAAAGAGGGAGGGAGGGAGGGAAGGAGGGAAAGAGAGAAAGAGGGAGAGAGACAGAAGAGAGGGAGAGAGAGAGGGAAGGAGGGAGAGAGAAAAAAGAGGGAGAAAGAAAGATGGAGGGAAGGAGGGAGAGAGAGAAAAGGAGAAAGCAAGAGAGAGAGAAAGAGGGAGGGAGGGAAGGAGGGAGAGAGAGAGAAAGGGAGAGAGAGAGAGACCCTCACTTGGGGACATTTGTCTAACATGTTAGGTTTGGCGTCTCTTCAAAGTTTTTCTTTCTTTCTTCCCCCTAAATTTGGCAAAAGGATAAATAACGTTTCGAGGGATTCAAAAAATGCCTTCCCCTCTCATTTTGGGAAAAGAGGCTCCCATCCTAGCAGAGGAAGAGCCGTTTATTGTGGGCAACGCAATAGACAAGATACGCTGGATTGGAATTGCTGGGGGGGGAGGGGGGAGAGAACTGGTGGGGTGGAGAGGGAGGAACCTCCATTGCGGTTTAAGATTTGGGGTTGTGAAAAGGCCTTGCCTTTTGTTTTTTTCTTGGAAATGACCCTGTTGCATTGGTTGAGATGGCTTTCGGGCCTTTCAAACAAACAAACAAAAAACACCTCCGAACCTTAAAAGGAAGTTGAAAGTTAATATTTGCTGATTCCACACCCCCCCCACCCCTTCCCCTTCTGCAGAAAGCCGTTCTAAGATTAGGTTTCTCTTTTTCAGATATTTTTTGAGAAAGAAAATGAAAAGTTTCTTGGCTGGGCAAGCCTTTGTGTGTTGCGGGCATGCCTGTGTGAATCTGGCAGATGAAATGATAACCGTTTGTCTGAGTTGGCCTAGGGTCTCCTGCTTGAGCAGGGGGTTGGACTAGAAGACCTCCAAGGTCCCTTCCAGCTCTGTGATTCTGTAATTCTGAGATTCTGCTAAACAAATAGTTCCCTCAACATTGTCAAACTATTTACTAAGTCTGCATTACTATTAATCTTCTCGTCGTTCCTATCACTCATCTCCTCCCACTTATGATTGTATGACTGTAACCTTGTTCCTGGTATCCTTAAGATTTATATTGACTGTTTCTCTATGACTATCATTAAGTGTTGAACCTTATGATTCTTGATGAACGTATCTTTTATTTTATGTACACTGAGAGCGTATGCACCAAGACAAATTCCTTGTGTGTCCAATCACACTTGGCCAATAAAGAATTCTATTCTATTCTATTCTATTCTATTCTATTCTATTCTATTCTATTCTATTCTATTCTATTCTATTCTATTCTATTCTATTCTATTTATCATCTATCTATCTATCTATCTATCTATCTATCTATCTATGTATCTATGACTATCATTAAGTGTTGTACCTTATGATTCTTGACGAACGTATCTTTTCTTTTATGTACACCGAGAGTGTATGCACCAAGACAAATTCCTTGTGTGTCCAATCACACCTGGCCAATAAAGAATTCAATTCTATTCTCTGAGATTCTGTAATTGTGAAAGGGTCTCCTGTTTGAGCAGGGGGTTGGACTAGAAGACCTCCAAGGTCCCTTCCAGTTCTGTGATTCTGTCATTCAGTTACTCAGTTTAGGATTTTTCCCTCCCGGCATGATAAATAGCACCACCGAAGCATGTAAATATTCTACAAAGGTGACTATGGTTGAGTTTAAATACCTCTGAAAATAAAATAAAGAATTGCAATTTTTAGGTGCTGTCGATAGGCCTAAACACAACACTCTTCAATATTCTCTTGCATTTTCCCATTGGAGAACAGGATTTTTTAACCGATTGGTTTTCTTTTTTTTTTCTTTCTATTCTTCTCTTCTTCTTCTTTTTTTTTTTACTTTGCTAGCAGCAGCGAAAAGCCAGCATAGTTCCGTTCTGTGTATTTATGGCAGGGCTAAATGTAGAGCATTTCATTCAGACCTGGTTGTCCTCATTTCGTCAAAAACAAGGAACTGAAAAAAAGAGCTCAGAATCTGGCTGATGCATTAACGTGGCCGCATCTTTTTCCTTTCCCCGGTGAAAGTAAGAAGCAGAGACAAATGTTGATTCTCTCTCGGAGTTGAAGTCAGCTTTGGGTGATCATCAAAGGGGAGAAGACTAATTGTAGGGTACGATTGCCAAAATAAAGCATGCTCGGAGGACACCAGCTAAGCAACTCCAGACCAAGTCAAAGGAGCATTACCGTGTTTCCCTGAAAATAAAACCCTGTCTTATATTTTTTTGAACCCTGAAATAAGCATTTGGCCTTACTGCTGTGCATTCAAAAGCCCGATTGGGCTTATTATCAGGGGAGGTCTAATTTTGGGCGAAACAGGGTAGGTTTCTGGGAGGTTGCACATGGTTTGCATGGTTCTAGCTTCGATTCTTGTCTTTGTAAGAACCACACCTAGAATCCTGCATCCAGTTTTGGTCACCAAACTATTAAAAAGATATTGAGACTCTGGAAAGAGTGCAGAGAAGTGCAACCAGGATGATGAGGCTAAAACATGCGATCAATGGTTGCAGGAATTGGGAGTGGCTAGTCTAGTGAAGAGAAGGACCAGGGTAGACAGGATAGCAGTCTTCCAATATTTGAGGGTCTGCCACAGAGAAGAGGGGGCCAAGCTATTTTCTAAAGCCCCCGAAGGCCAGACAAGGAATAATGGATGGAAACTGACCAAGGAGAGATTCAACCTAGAAATGAGGAGGAACTTTCTGACAGTGAGAGCAATCAACCCATGGAACGGAAGTTGCCTTTGGAAGTTGTGGGAGCTTCATCATTGGAAGCTTTCAAGAAGAGACTGGATTGTCAAAAATAGTGTAGGATCTCCTGCTTGGGTGGGGCGTTCGACTAGAAGACCTACAAGATCCCTTCCAACTCTGTTAATCTGATAATCATTCTGTCTAGGGAAAAATAGGAACCAGGAATGAGAAAGAGGCCTAGTTAAGAATTGGGACAATCAGTTTGATGATGATGATGATGATGGTATCTGTTCTGTTGAGTTTGACTCTTGGTGATTCTATGGGCTAGGTTTCTCCATGTCTTCCAATCTTGGGCTACTTCTTTGAGCTCTTCTGGACTCTCGCCGGTATCAGCTTTGAATGGTGTCCAGCCTTATCTTGGTTTCTTTTCTGAGATCAGACAGTTTCACCCAGGGAGCTTCCATCTGCCAGGTTCTTTGAATACTAACAAGATTTAAATGGAAAATCCCTCAAGGACGTTCCATATAGCCATCCCATCCCATCCCATCCCATCTGGCCACTGAAGCTCTTCTTCCGTTTTGAATTTTGAACTTTCTGCTGGATTCAAGTTCACCGATAAAGCGTCTAGACGAAAGCCAATACACTTGTGGCCTTGGGTTTTACCGCAGCTGCCTCACTTCTTGGAAAGTTGTGTGTTAACTGCATGTGAAGAAGCCAGATATCCCTTGCCGGACTTTAAAAAAAAACAGCCACATTCAGTGCTTTCTCTTTCAAAATGTTGGATAATCTTCCCAGCGTCTTTCCTGTTTCCTTTGGGTTTTCTGCAATTTCAGAGAGACAATTTATACAATTTAATCTATCTAGGTTTCCACAATCATCTCCCAGGCTTCTTCTCTAGCATGGCAACCCATAATATAGTTTAAATAGCCATCAGATAACCTACCTATCTAATAACTTTAACTCTGCAAGAGGCAGCCAGGTAATAAAAGTTTTGAATTGAAAATGTGATTGTGATCATTTACGTTCTGGAGAAAAGAAACTTACTCTATGTCACTGGAGAACAATCTCCTGATAAGCAGAGTCTATGAAAAGAAGGACCAGGGGTGACTTGATAGCAGTCTTCCAATATTTGAGGGGCTGCCACAAAGAAGAGGGAGCAAAGCTATTCTCCAAAGCCCCTGAAGGCAGGAGAAGAAGCAATGGGTGGAAACTAATCAAGGAGAGAAGCAGCTTAGAACAAAGGAGAAACTTCCTGACTGTGGGGACAATGAATCAGTGGAACAGCTTGCCACCAGAAGGTGTGGGTGCTCCATCACAGGAGTTTTTAAGAAGAGACTGGAAGCTGCTTGACTGAAATCTTATAGGGTTTCCTCCTTGAGCAGGGGGTAGGATTAGAAGACCTCCAAGGTCCCTTCCAACTTGGTTGGTCTGTCATTCTGCCTCTTCACCACTGATTCCTTTTTCCTTCTCATCCTCTCTCATTCTCCTATCATGTAGGCTCAAAAATGGGGATGATCCTCCTTCCTTCCTTCCTTCCTTCCTTCCTTCCTTCCTTCCTTCCTTCCTTCCTT
>WNWU01013721.1:3303894-3320821 GCA_012654045.1 Ptyas mucosa
TTCCTTCCTTCCTTCCTTCCTTCCTTCCTTCTTCTCTCTCTCCCTCCCTCCCTCCTTCCTTCCTCTCTCTCTCTCTCTCTTCCTCCCTCCCTCTCTCTCCCTCCCTCCCTCTGTCTCTGAGAGCCTTGTGGAGGGTATAAATACCACCTACCCAAAGCTGAACACCACCCTTACTTCTGACCCATATCTTACGAGAGATCGATCAGCCAAATCAAACTTACTGTATAATTCCTCCCGGACCTTGCTCCTACACGTGATATTTTCCTCAAATGTAAATAGTACTGGTGTGGTTGAGTCTTGTCTCCCTAGAGAATGCAAAGGAAACTGTTGTGGTCTGCCAGCAGCCTGTGGAGCTGGCAGCAGAGTCGGACAGTGAGGAGACTGGGGAGGACCATGGGCCAGTTCTGGAGTCTGGGGAAAGCTCGGACGACGGCTCTGTGTCGGAGGTAGTGAAAGGGCCATCTGGGAGGTACGCGCTGCCTCCGGAGCCTCCAGAGTCGGACAGCAGAGAGGCAGAGGAACAGGAGGAGCCTGTTCCCAGTGCGCGCATGCATAGAGCTGCCAGAAGGCAAGAACAGTTAAAACAAAAGGGACGACTTGGGAGTAGGGCTGGGAGATGATTGGTCCCTCCCATAAAACTTAAAAGAGGAGCAAAGGCACGTGGGCCCTTTGCAGGAAAGCAACATTGTTAATTCTGTTCCCAGTCGGCATCTCTGTTTGATTCTGGACTCCGTGTGGCTTTGCCAATTAGGTCTTCGGCAGCGTGTCAAGGGAGATAAAGGCTGGTGATGATCCCGAAGACTTCTCCAGAAGGACTTTTTGCAACTAATTGGGACTCAGCTGTGAATGAACGTAATTCACAGCTGTTGTAATAAAAGAGGTTTTTGTGTTTTAATGACTCAGGAACAGGGGTGGGTTCTACTTACCTTTACTACCGGTTCGCAACGGGGTTGCAAGCATGCTCTTCTGCGCATGCGCAGAAGCTTTTGTTGACGTTGGGGTCGGTGGGCGGAGCCTCCCGCCGGTTTTACTACCGGTTCTATAGAAACCGGTGCAAACCGGGGGCAACCCACCACTGCACAGGCAGCCTAGGTCAGAAGAGAAACCCATTAGATAATTTCACATAGGATGGGGCCGTGGTTTTGCTAGTCCTCGTTATCTGGAACAATTGATCTGTTAGAAATGTGGTTCTGGTTCAGATCGTTTCCAGGACTTGTCTTTCTTTAGATATTCGAAAGAGACAAATATAGAGCGAGCACTGTTAATAGCTAAAGATAGACCTATTGTTGAGCAGGAAAGACCAGGCTACATGAGAAGGTCCAAGTAGGATTGATTGCTAAACAGCCAATGGACAGGAATCTTCTCGGCTTACGGTTAACACCTGATTGGAGTTATATAAGGGCCAATCGCTCTCAAGACGGGCTACATTTAGACTGCTTGTGACTACGTAGAGATACCAAGCTGAGTTCTCTTTTAACTCCAGCTCAGGTTCTGCCATTTCTTCTTCTACATCTATTCATGGTTGACAACTCTGAAAGAAAGATTTAGGGTTTTGGATTTTTTCCCCCTGGGCTAGTGTTGCTCTATATCTGTGATGGCGAATCTATGGCACGCGTGGCACGCGGAGTCATATCTGTGGGCATGTGAGCGTTGCCCTAGCTCAGCACCTGATTTTCTGGCCTTCTGGCCTACTGGACATTAGAAAATGGGCTGTTTCTGGCCTCCGGAGGGCCTCCGGGTGGTGGGGAAGGCCATTTTCGCCCTCCCCAGGCTCCTAGAAAGCCTCTGGAGCCTGGGGAGGGCAAAAAAATGGAACTACCAGGCTCACAGTGCCATCACGTGCAAAAAGTTGGGGGAGGGAGCATGGGGGGGGTGTCACGCATGCATTCGCAGGGGGGTGGGTCGCATTGAATTATGGGTGTGGGCATGCATGCGTGCAACCCCCCCACGCTCCCCTCACTTTTGGGACGTGACAACAAAAAGGTTAGCCATCACTGCCCTATATCTTTGGGGTTCCACAAGCATGACTTGAAAGCACTTAGCGGTTTTTGAATCATTTGTTCCAGATGGACCCACACCGAATTTCTGAAGAGGATACCAACTGTTTAAGGTCCTTCCTGAGACTTCAAGGGAATGTGGATGTGCCAGAAGCCACCTTGGCCAACCAAGAGACGAGGCTGTTGTCTGAATCGTGTCGAAGGATGAAGCAGGCTTTCCAGAGAGTAATGCAAAAGGTCAGTCTACTCCAGGTTGGAAGTTGGTGGAAGTTTCACGGTTGCCTTAGACCCTTTCCGCATCATACAGAAGCCTCACATTGGAAGTAAAATATAAAGAACGCTCGTCTTTCGAGTGTGGTCTTGTGAACTCAACTAATCTATGGAGTATAATAAACCCCGTTCTTCCTTCAAAACAAGGAGGAATTAATAGGGAGTAGAAGACCTCCAAGGTCCCTTCCAACTCTTAGTACTGTCATTAAGTGAAGGCCTTTCATAGTTTCCTTGAAAGCACAACTACAACAGGTTACAGATTAACAGAGTTGGAAGGGACCTTGGAGGTCATCTAGTCTGTTAGGATTCTATATGGTATATATAATGTTAGAACCAGTTGTCCAGGCAATATATGGATACTGTAACTTTAAACTGTAAATGTTACGTTCTTGCTGAGTCATGCTGTAATGGGATAATGACTAGTTGGGAATATATTTAAACAAAGTATTGTAACCTGGTCTGTTAGACGCTGCTAGTGTGACTGAACTGCTATGAACTGCTATTGTGAAGAAGCTGCTATTGTGAAGGAGTTGCTATCTGTTGATGGATCTGCTACCATCGTGGTTTGCTAACCAGAGTGAGTTGTTTGGACTGATTTACTGGACTGATTTATTGGTGAAGACTTGGGATTTGTTTATGACTACGCTACTGCTTTTTCCTATGATAAAGTACACTTTTGCTAAACCAGTTTTCTTATTCATTGCTCTCAACGTTTCCTTGTGCAGTTACTCTGCTGGTTGGTAAAACAACATCAATATCCTTAACATAGTCCAACCTCCCACCCATGCAGTAGACCCTACACCATTTCTGACAGATGGCAGTCCAGTCTTTTCTTGGAAGCCTCCAGTGATGAAGCTCCTACAACTTCTGAAGGCAATTTCTGTTCCATGGGTTGATTGTTCAAATTCCTCCTTATTTCCAGGTTGAATCTCTCCTTGATCAGTTTCCATCCATTATTCCTTGTCTGGCCTTCAGGTGCCTTGGAAAACAGCTTGACCCCCTCCTCTCTTTGGCAGCCCCTCAAACATTGCAACACTGCTATCCTGTCTCCCCTGGTCCTTCTCTTCACAAGGCTAGAATAAACGCCTTGAAAGCTTCCAGTGGTGAAGCTCCCACAACTTCTGAAGGCAACTTCAGAAGTCCTGGTGGCACAGTGGACTAATTCACTGTTATTAAGATCAGCTGCTTGCAATTACTGCAAGTTCAAATCCCACCAGGCTCAAGGTTGACTCAGCCTTCCATCCTTTCTAAGGTAGGTGAAATGAGGACCCAGATTGTGGGGGCAAGAAGCTGACTTTGTATAAATATACAAAAGTATGAAGGCTATTGCTTAACGCACTGTAAGCCGCCCTGAGTCTCCGGAGAAGGGCAGCATATAAATCAAATTTAAAAAAAACAAAACAAAACTTCTGTTCCATCAGTTGATGGTTCTCAGTGTCAGAAAATTCCTCCTTATTTCCAAGTTGAATCTTTCCTTGTTCAGTTTCCATCCATTGTTCTTTGTCTGGCCTTCGGGTACTTTGAAGAAAAAGAACATCATACAAGTTGGGAAGACTTCAAGACAGGATTGCTTGAAAGGAGACGTTCTCTGCAAGGTTCTCTCAACTCTTAGAGGCCCCAAAAATCAAAAGTTTGATGCCTCCTCAGCATTACAAACCACATCCATTTTAGAAACACCTGACCAGATTGTCAAGAAGGAAACTTGGCATCTGCCTCTTAACCCAGAGCATCCTGTTTCGAGTGTGATTCTCACCGAGTTTCTAATGAGCTTCCTCGAGAAGAAGGCGGTGGGGTTACAGGAAGTGTAGCAACTCAACTGTCTTCCTTCTAATATATATTCCCAAAGAAGATAAGGCTTTAATTTCCTTTGAAGTGCCTTCCTGTAAAGTATTAGGCCTGTTCCTTGGTGAGAGAAGATTTTAATAGCTGTTGTTTCAACAACAGCCTTCTAAATCTTTATTTATTGGGGGATCAACTGTGACAAGTACAGGTAGTCCTTGACCTATGACCACAATTGACCCCTCAATTGTGCCTCACTTATGTGGCTAAGTGAGAAATTTGTTAAGGGAGCTTTGCTCTGTTTTACGACATTTCTTGCCACGATTGTTCAGTGAATCTCTGCAGTTCTTAAGTTCATCACACGGTTGTTAAGTGAATTTGACTTCCCCATTGGCTTGTCTGGTTAGAAGTTCGCAGAAGGGGATCACGTGACACCGGGACACTACAACCGTCATAAGTCCGAGTCAGTTGCCAGGCCTCTGAATTTTGATTACGTGACCGTGGGGATGCTGCAATGGTCACAAGGGTGAAAAATGGCCGTAAGACACTTTTTTCCAGTGCCGTCGTAACTTCGGTCACTAAAAATGAACTGTTGTAAGTCGAGGACTAGTCATGCAACTCTATTTAGCCCTTTTTCAACATAGGCCGCTCTGGATCACAGCAGATCCTGAACAACCGGCCACGGTGCTCTGAATTCACAAGGAATCATCATCACCAAATACGGGGCAGGCAATACATCGACTCAACGGTCTTTAAGACCATTTGCTCTCTTAGGCATCGCTCCTTGTCGAGCTCTATTTAAAACTAATTAGGATCTGATCTAAGGGTGCCTTGGCAGGTTAGTAGACTCCTTGTGTAGGAATCTGTTGGCTCATTTCCTTTTTTATTGCTAGCTAGGGGGGAAAAAGTCTGGCAAGAGGTTTTAATTGAACTGATGATGATTAAGGGCCTGGAGACCAAAACAGATGAAGAACGCTTGCAGGATTTGGGGATCTAAAGAAAAGAAGTAGTACCGTGTTTCCCCGAAAATAAGACCCTGTCTTATATTTTTTTTGAACCCTGAAATAAGCGCTTGGTCTTATTTTCAGGGAGGTCTTATTATTTTGGGGCGCATGGAGCAAGATGGGGCTCCTCTTGCTGTCTTACCTGATTTCCAGCTCTGTCTCCCTAACCCTAACCAGAGGAAATGGCGGGGACCGGATATGCATGCGGTTAAATATTTTTGGGGAGGGCTTATTTTTTCGGGAAAACATGGTAGGGGGGAACATGATGGCAGTCTTCTAACATTCGAGGGGCTGCCACAAAGAGGAGGGGGTCAACCTATTCTCCAAAGCACCAGAAGGCAGGAGAAGAAGCAACGGATGGAAACTAATCACTGTTCCATTGATTGATTGTTCTCACTGTCAGAAAAGTTCTCCTTATTTCCAGGTTGAATCTCTCCTTGATCAGTTTCCATCCATTATTCCTTGTGTGGCCTTCAGGTACTTTGGAGAATAGGCTGACACTCTCTTCTCTGTGACAGTCCCTAAAATATTGGAAGACTGCTATCCTGTCTCCCCTGGTCCTTCTCTTCACTAGAATAGCCATGCTCAGTTCCAGCAACCGTTAGAATAGAATAACAGAGTTGGAAGGGACCTTGGAGGTCTTCTAGTCCAACCCCCTGCTTAGGCAGGAAACTCTACAACCACTTCAGAGAAATGGTTATCCAACATCTTCTTAAAAATTTCCAGTGTTGGAGCATTCACAACTTCTGCAGGCAAGTTTTTCCACTTATTAATTGTTCTCACTGTCAGGAAATTTCTCCTTAGTTCTATATTGCTTCTCTCCTTGATGAGTTTCCACCCATTGCTTCTTGTCCTGCCCTCAGGTGCTTTGGAGAAGAGCTTGACTCCTCCTTCTTTATGGCAATCCTTGAGATATTGGAAGAGTGCTATCATGTCTCCCCTGGTCCTTCTTTTCATTAAACTAGACATACCCAGTTCCTGCAACCGTTCTTCATATGTTTGAGCCTCCAGTCCCCTGATCATCTTGGATGACTTCACTGCACTCATTCCAGAGTCTCAATATCTTTATTTAATAGTGTGGTGACCAAAACTGGATGCAGTATTCTAGGTGTGGTCTTATTAAGGCTTTATAGAGTGGTATTTAAGAAGCTTTTAAAGAAGAGACTGGGCAGCCACTGGTATAGGGCTGCTTGAGCAGGAGGTTGGACTAGAAGACCTCCAAGGTCCCTTCCAACTCTGTTATTTTGTTAAGTGTTCTGTGGAGATGGGCAGCTGGTCTTATTTTCAGCCGCGTTGACACCTGTAGTTGATAGACAGAACGTAGAAGAATGGCATGGAAATGAGCAGCATTCATGTGTGATTAGGGAATTTCAGCTACTAGGAAAACAATTTCGGAGATGCAGTCTTGGTGACAATGAGGTGAAGAAAGGAAAAAGCAATTAAGTGGAGCAGTGAAACTTGAAGGCCGTTAATTGAAGATGCTCTAGGGTCCTCTGAAGAAGGTCAAAGTTCAAAGCCAGTAGCCAGTTCTTAAATGGATTTGTGGAGCCATCCGGCCTTGGCCAATTACAATGAAATGTAGACCAGCAAGCACACAAGGAGATTCTTTAAGTTCTCCGCTCACGTCAAGGAGTCTTATTTCCACTCAAATGTGACCGACAGTGTTTCCTTCTCGGTTCTTGGCAAATGGGAGTAAAATCCCCAGCTTATCAAATTGATTCGAGCAACGTCAACACAACGGTGTTTTTCTTTCCTGCTGGCTTGGTGAGGTTTTTTTGTGTGCAAGACCTCAGAAGGCCTTTCGCAAACCACATTCATCCCAGGGAAGGCGGCCATCCCTTTGGCAGGAGACATACCCTGGGATACGTTGGTCAGCTCGAGGGAGCCTTTTTCCATTCACCTTGGCAGCCGTCCCAGGAGCTGACAGCTGAGGGGACCTTGGTCAGGCTTAGACTTGTCTCTGCCCTTGGCAACTGAACACTTCACCTCTGGTGGAACCTCCGGAGGGCCTCTCCTCAGGAGACACTTGCGTAGACTGCTTGAGGAGGCTTGACGTTGGAGCTCTGGGGGTATTTATAGAATCTGGCCATGAAGGTCTGGTCTCGTGGGCTTCACTGATGACTTAAGTGAGGTTGTGAAGGAGGTATGTGACACCAAGGGCCATTTGCGATCTTTCTCTCTCTCTCTCTCTCTCTCTCTCTCTCTCTCTCTCTCTCTCTCTTTCTTTCTCTCTCTCTCTCTCTCCCTCCCCTTCTTCTCCTCCTCCTCCTCTCCTCCTCTTCTTGCTCTTCTTCTTGTTGTTGTTCTCCTCCTCCTCCCTTCTTCCTCCCTCCCCTTCTTTTTCCTCTTCCTCTTCCTCTTCCTCCTCCTCTTCTTCTCCTCCTCCTCTTCTTGCTCTTCTTCTTCTTCTTCTTGATCTTCTTGTTGTTCTTGTTCTCCTCTTCTTCTTCTTCCTCCTTCTCCCTCCCTCCCTCTCTCTCAAATATCAAATACATCTTGGAATCATAGAGTGAGGCAAAGAATTAAGGCCATCACACCCAACCCTGCTTAATGCCACCATTCAAATGAAAGCATTCTAGTCTAGCTATCATAACTGTGAAGTTATTCATTGCAAGCCATTTTTATTTCTTTATTTTCACTCCAAGACCAAACCAGAAACATTAAACATGCCCGAAAGTTAACAATGCAGGCATAAAGATTATGTGACTGCCCAAACCAATAAAAAATTTGGAAGAAGGTGCCAGTGGATAGTACACTAAAGCTAAAGATGGACCTGTCATCATTATCCTGGATATATCTAAACATTTGCCCACCTGAAAGAAAAGCAGTGAAATTTGTTGTGAAGAAAATTAAAATTTCCAGTAACTGGTGTTCTGAATGCTAACTGCCATTGCAGATAAGGTGAAAAACCTTGAGAGAACATGAGATGTACAGGATTCTCCTATAATTTAGCCCCACTGTTTACTGTCTTGCATTTTAAAGTGCTAGAGAACAGATGTTCACCCTTTCCTGCATGACATCTTGCTTTTAGTTTGCTTCTCTCCTTGATCGGTTTCCATCTATCGTTTCTTGTCCTGCATTCAGGTGCTTTGGAGAGAACAGGTTGATCCCCTCTTCTTTGTGGCAGCCCCTCAAATCCTGAAAGACTGCTATCATGTCCCTCTTAGTCCTTCTTTTCTCTAGATTGGCCATCCCCAAATCCTGCAACCGTTCTTCATAGGTTTTGGTCTCCAGAGAGATATCCCATCCCATTTGGCCTCTGGATCTGCCTTAAAGAAACCCTAAGCCCCAAAATAAAATCTGAATGCATCCCAAAACTGAAGATTAATTGTGCTAGAACTATGCGGAAACTGACAAAGAGAGACCAGATGCAGGATTGTCCTTTCCAGTTTTATTCCTGTTTCATATATATTGGAAGTTCAGTAGGGTAGGGATTTTGCGACCCCTTGATGGAGTTTATTCCCTGGTTGTATTTTTCGTCATTAACTGAAATGACTGAAACCAGCTAGGGGTACCTGAACACACTTGTAAGTGGATCATAAGCTTCCTAACAGACAGGAAGCAGCAGGTGAAGCTAAGCAGAATCGCATCAGATACCTGTACAATTAGCACAGCCCCCCCACCCCCAAGGCTGTGTGGTCTCCCCACTTCTCTTCTCACTGCATACCAATGACTGCATCTCAAAAGATCCATCTGTTAAACCAGGGGTTCCCAAACTTGGCAGCTTTAAGACTTGTGGACTTCGACTCCCAGAATTCTTAAAGCTGCCAAGTTTGGGAACCCCTGTGTTAAACTACTGAAGTTCGCAGATGACACAAGAGTCATTTAGGGATTTTATGTGTAACTTTTAACCTGGAGTTCTTGTTTTATTTTTCTGTTTTATTGTTGTGAGCCGCTCTGAGTCCACTCGGAGAAAGGGCGGCATATAAGTCTAAACAAACAAACAAACAAACAAACAAACAAGAGTGATTGGTCTCATTCGAGACAATGATGAATCTGCATACAGACGAGAGGTTGAACAACTAGCTTCGCGATCGGAACAATCTGGAACTGAACACACTCAAAACTGTAGAAATGGTGGTGGACTTTAGGAGAAACCCTCCCATACTACCACCTCTCACAATACTAGACAACACAGTATCAACAGTAGAGACCTTAAAATTTCTAGGTTCTATCATATCTCATGACTTAAAATGGACACCCAACATCAAAAAGTCATCAAAAAAGCACAACAAAGAATGTTCTTTCTGTGCCAATTCAGGAAGCTCAAACTGCCCAAGAAGCTGCTGATCCGGTTCTACAGAGGAATTATGGAGTCTGTCATCTGCACTTCCAAAACTGTCTGGTTTGGTTCTGCAACCCAACAAGACAGACAGAGACTTCAGAGGATCATTAGAACTGCAGAAAAAACAATGGCTACCAACCTGCCTTCCATGGAGGACCTGTATACTGCACGAGTTAAAAAGAGGGCTGTGTAAATATTTACAGACCCCTCGCATCCTGGACATAAACTGTTTCAACTCCTACCCTCAAAACGAGGCTATAGAGCACTGCACACCAGAACAACTAGACACAAGGACAGTTTTTCCCCGAACACCATCACTCTGCTAAACAAATAATTCCCTCAACACTGTCAAAATAGTTATTAAGTCTGCATTACTATTAATTTCATCGTTCCCACCACCCATCTCCTCCCACTTATGACTGTATGACTGCAACCTTGTTGTTGGTATCCTTAAGATTTATATTGACTGTTCCCTAATATGATTTGATTGCTTATTTGTTCCCTGTGACTATTAGTGTTGACTTACAGACGTAAGTGTTGTACCTTATGATTCTTGATGAACATATCTTTTCTTTTATGTACACTGAGAGCGTATGCACCAAGACAAGTTCCTTGTGTGTCCAATCACACTTGGCCAATGAAGAATTCTATTCTATTCTACTCTAAAAAAATTTTTTTTTAAAATACCGGCATTTATTTTTGTAGCTCCTTTGCAATTCGTGGGGCCACTTTTTATGGCTTGCTAGTGAAAATGTTAAAAGATTGATGCTTTCTTTGCAGTTTCCTTCCTGACTGACAGAGCTAGAAAACATTCGATTTCCTGCAAGATAATGATTTTTGATCTTCTTCTTAGTATTCACCTCATCATTGGTTCCCAGCATTCTCTCTGGGTTAGACTTCTTTGATAATAAGGGATAAAAAAACCTCACACCCACGTTTGTTTGGAAGATCAAGATTGTGTCTTTAATCTCACTCCCCAAATTTTCACTGCTTTCTTCATGGTTTGGGGTGCAGACCCATGTCTCTTGAGAAGTTCTCTTCTAGGAAATATCTCTCATTAATTAGATTCCAGATCCTGTGGGATCTGTCGAGATTTGGACGTCTTCCCTGCTTCGGAAGTGATGGAGAGCACGATGATGGTGATATCGCCTGTTTGGACCTGAAGATCCATTCCAAATGTCATGCTTTCATCACAATTGTGGGTTTATAATGTTTTGAAACCAGAAGTGAAAAATGCCTGGAAACATAGGTGTAATTTCAGTGGGACGTTTTTAGATATAATGTGTAGATCTCTGCTAAAGAATAGAATAGAATAGTATTTTATTGGCCAAGTGTGATTGGAAACAAGGAATTTGTCTTGGTGCATACGATCTCAGTGTACATAAAAGAAAAGAAACGTTCATTAGGAATCATAAGGTACAACACTTAATGATAGTCATAGGGTACAAATAAGTAATTAGGAAACAATATCAATATAAATCATAAGGGTAAAAGCAACAAGGTTACATCATACAGTCATAAGTGGGAGGAGATGGGCGATAGGAACGATGAGAAGATTAATAGTAATGCAGACTTAGTAAATAGTTTGACAGTGTTGAGGGAATTATTTGTTTAGTAGAGTGATGGCGTTTGGGGAAAAACTATCCTTGTGTCTAGTTGTTCTGGTGTGCAGTGCTCTAAAGAGCCGTTGTAGCGCAGTGGATAGAATGCAGTATTGCAGGCTGACTCTGCTGACTGCCAACAGTTCAATTCTGACCGGCTTAAAGTTAACTCAGCCTTCCATCCTTCTGAGGTGGGTAAAATGAGGACCCAGATTGTTCGGGGGCAAGAGGCTGACACTGTAAACCGCTTAGTGAGAGCTGTAAAAGCACTGTGAAGATACAATCCCTGGTTGTATAACCAGAGGCATAGAATCAAAATCACGTGAAGTATTAGTACCTCTTTATAAAGCCTTAGTAAGGCCACACCTGGAATACTGCAACCAATTTTGGTCCCCACATTACAAAAAAGATATTGAGACTTTGGAAGGAGTTCAGAAAAGAGCAACTAAGATGATCAAAGGCCTGGAGACTAAAACATATAAAGAACAGCTGCAGGATTTGGATTCGGCTAGTCTAAAGAAAAAAAGAATTAGGGATGACATGATAGCAGTATTTCAGTATTTGAGGGGCTGCCACAAAGAAGAGGGGGTGAAATTATTCTCCAAAGCACTGGAGGGCAGGACAAGAAACAATAGATGGGAACTAATCAAAAAGAGAAGCAACCTGGAATTAAGGAAAAACTTTCTACCCATGAGGACAAATACCCAATGGAACATCTTGCCTTCAGAAGTTGTGGGTGCTCCATCACTGGAGGTTTTTAAGAAGAGACTGGACAGTCACTTGTCTGAAAGAGGATAGAGTCTCCTGCTTGTCCAGGGGATGGACTAGAAGGCCTCTAAGGTCCCTTCTGTCTCAATTCTGATTGAGGTTCAATTAAACTGATTTATTGCTACTCATGTCTATAGACAGGAACCTTGCAAACTCACAGTTAGCACCTGTTTGGAATTAGTTAAGAATCTATGGAATTCTAGGAGTTGGACTAACTTTGCTTATGACTATATAGGGATTCTAAGCTAATTCCTCTTTTGACTCCACCTCCAAATTCTGCCAATATTTGTATTGTTTTTTGTAGCGCAATTGTAGTGCTAAATATCTGGAAAGCAGATCTTTTCTCCCCTGGAATGCCTTAGCTACAATCCCACTCTACTATATTAAATGCTTTTTTTTTTCCTTTTTAGGAGGTCCAGCGTCTGAGTGCTGGGAAAGACCAATCAAGATTGGAGAAATGTAAGTGTCACTTTCTTGTCAGGAACCTTCAGTTTAAGGAAGATTTCAGTTTCTGATTTTAACATGATTTTTTTCCCCCAACAGCCACAATGGGAGGTTCTTGGTTAGATTCCCCCAAGAAAAACAAACCTGAGAAACCTCCGTTTGCTCATCTGATAATTGATAGCCACAATATTCCTTCTGGTAAGTTCATTTTCAAACATTTACCATGTTCTCACACCGTTTGGAGTGCAAAGCAAGCAGGGTTGATCTGATTTAAATCAAGTCAATTTAAATCACAATTTAAATCGTGTTTTAAATCACTAGTAAAAAGGCTTGATTTAAATCAACTTGATTTAAATAATAATTTTTAAACAGCAGCTGTCATTTCTGTCCCACAGCGGCTCCTCCTCTGACCCACGGTTGACTCACTGACAGTCCCTATATTGCAGAATACACAGCCTCATGCTACACAACTAAGCTCCATTGCATTCTGAATAAATTAAATTATTAATGGATCTTAAATAGAAGACTTTCTTTAGATAAGAGTTTTACTCCAAAAGCATTTCAGTAAAATATATTAGATAAAAATCAAAATAATTCGATTTAAATTTTAAAAAAATCCGATTTAAATTTAAAAAAAATCCGATTTAAATTTTAAAAAATTTAAAAGAAGGGAAAGAGAAAAATGTGATAGATCAATTAACATACTAGTAGAAATGAAATATAATAGTAGAAAAAGGTTGAAATAGTTAATATTACAATACCTGTAAATATTAATATATAGTCAGAAATGGATCACTGTTAAGTAACTGAAAAAGAAATTAAGACTCTTGTATATGTTGTATGTCTATGTATGTCTTTTTAACTATGTTTATAATAAAAAACTTTTTTTTGTAAATTCAAAAAAAATAATTTAAAAATCCAATTTTTAATTTTAAAAAAAAGATCATCGATTTTTATCCATCCATTTTGGCTTCCAGATTGGTGTGGGAGGCTTTCCAGGCCGAAAATCGGGCACGGGGGTGGGGGTTCTCGCATTGCATTTTGGGGTTTCAGGCACTGGCGCATGCATTTGCGTGTGCACACTTGTGCTTTGGGCACTCGGCACCAAAAAGATTAACTATCACTGGTCTAAGGTCTCCTGTTTGAGCAGTGGGCTGGATTAGATGACCTCCAATGTCCCTTTCAGCTCTATTCTCTTCTAAAGAGATTGGATAACCATGTGTCTGGAATGGCATAGGGTCGTGATGGCGAACCTATGGCACGCATGCCACAGGTGGCACGCGGAGCCATATCTGTGGCCCCGCACGTGTTGCCCTAGCTTAGTTCCAGTGTGCATGCGTACCTCAGCCAGCTGATTTTTGGGACTTTTGGGCCCACTGGAAATCAGGAAACGGGCTGTTTCTGGCCTCTGGGAGGGTGGGGAAGGCTGTTTTGGCCCTCCCCAGGCTCCTAGAAAGCCTCTGGAGCCTGGGGAGGGCAAAAAACAGGCCTACCGTGGGCCAAAAGTGGTGGGAGCGCGGGGGGATTGTGTGTGCATGCATATGGGGGTGGGGCACACTGAATTATGGGTGTGGGCACACGCGTACTCAACCCCCCCACACTCCCCGCCGCTTTTGGCACGCGACGGCAAAAAGATTAGCCATCACTGGCATAGGGTCTCCTGGCTGAGCAGAGGGTTGGATTAGAAGACCTCCAAGCTCCCTTCCAGCTCTAACCCAATTGATCTATCTATCAACCAGTCACTAAGCGAGGACTATTTCTAATCCCCCCGGGAGGAAGCAAATATTTTATTCTTCTTCTTCTTTTTTAATCTTTTCTTCTTAGGCACCGGGAAAGTGAACCTTACATGTTGGCACCATGACAAAGGCTGGGCCAACCTGGTAAATATGACCTTCAGCGACGGCAGACTGATAGCCAATGACGATGGCTTTTACTACCTGTACGCCAACGTGTGCTTCAGGCACCACGAAACGTTGGGCATCCTGACTGGCCAGGCGTTGCAGCTGATGGTGTACGTGGTCAAAACGGATGCCAAAAGGAGAAACTCGGTCGTCCTGATGAAAGGCGGGAGTACCAAGAATTGGTCGGACGAATCCGAGTTTCATTTTTTCTCGGTAAACGTTGGCGGGTTCTTCAAACTGAAATCAGGAGAGATGGTGACCATCCAAGTCTCCTACCCTTCCTTATTGAACCACTCCCCGGAGGGAACTTATTTTGGCGCCTTTAAAGTCAGAGATATTGACTGAATATTGATTTAAAAAAAAAAATTGGGAAAAATGTGGTATTTATTCAGCTGGGTTGAGATGAATTGGAGAATGGAGTCACAGCTCGTGGGGTCCAGCTGTCTACAGGTAGACCTTGACTTACGACCGCCGTTGAACCCAACATTTGTGTTGCTAAGTGAGACAGTTGATTAAGTGAGCTTTGCCCCATTTTACGACTTCTCTCGCCACTTTGGTTAAGGGAATCACTGTAGTGGTTCAATTAGCAACACAGTTGTTAAGCGAATTTGGTTCCCCCCTTGGATTTTTGCTGGTCAGAAGGTCGCAAAAGGGGATGACGTGTCCCTGGGACACTGCAACCGTCATAAATATGAGTCAGTGGCCAAGTCCCTTTTATCGTTGCCATTTTAACGGTCATTAAATCAGCTGTTATAAGTCGAAGACTAACTCTATCAATTCAATTTCCTGGGCAGCTTTACTGACTGCTCATTTTCAAAAACGATCCTAAAGTTAGGATGGTCCTAAAGTTAGGATGGTCCAGCTAAAAACTTTCATTTAAAGGTTGTTGAGGAATATGCGCAGAGCAACCCTTGAGTAGCAAGGGTGTGCACATGAGAAACGGCTGAGCGTGATTGTGAATAAGCACTGTCAATACACAGACACACTGAGTTGTGATATTCTTTTACGTTTAGGAAAAAGCAAAGCAAAGTCCAATGAGCAATCCAGATCATACACAGATAAAGATAGTTAAAATGTCAATCCAGGCTTCTTACCAGTTTTTATAGTCATATGCAATAAAACAGTTCTTTTTAGAGTTGCAAACAGGAACAAGTACAGCAATAGAACAATCAGTAAAACAGTAGAAAGCAACAAGTAGCAATGATCAAGCAGTGATCATGCAGAGAGAACAGGCAGAGAGAAGCAGAGGTAGCAATAATAATGTAGTAAGAACAATAAGCCATGATTTCAGCTTCCTCTTAAGGACATTGGCCACAGAGCTAGCCAATCAGAATATGGTATGATGCAATACAGCATTACAGTCTTAAAGCTATACAATGCATTTTGACTGCAAACATGCATTGATGGTTTATATATATTGCCAACCCAACCAATTAGGCAATAGCCATTTCCTACCAAAGGTTTTTTGGGATAATTTGTCCTGCGGACAAATAGCTTTACAATCCTATGAACTGGCAGTCTATCTGGAATGGCATTTAAACCATGGCTTATAAAAACACTTCTAAAAGCTAGCCAACTTTGGTGTCAAACAGGAAATCAAGAGTTGGATCCAGAAGACATGAGTAGCACGTAGCTGCTTGTTAAAATATGGAAATAAATAAATAAAATAAGTTCCTTCTGATTTTAACAAAAATCTAACTTCTTGAAAAGCTAAAATTTTTTTGATTGGTTTGGGTGAATATTTGCAAACAAACTTGCTTGGAATTGGATTGTTCATTTGGATCAACTCCTTGGGTATTTTTGCACGGTACAGAGAGTCCTCGAGGTACGACCACAATCAAGTCCAAAATTTGCGTTGCTAGGTAAGAAATTTGTTAAGCGCGTTTTGCCCCATTTTACGACTTTTCTTGCCACGGTTGGTAAGCGGATCATTGGCGTTGTTAAGTTAGTAACATGGTCATTAAATGAATCTGGCTTCCCCATTGATTTTGCTCATCAGAAGGTCACCAAAGGGGTCACATCACCCCAGGACAGTGCAACTGTCATAAGTACATGCCAGTTGCCAAGCATCTGAATTTTGATCACATGACCACGGGGACGGTCATAAGTGTGAAACATATTCTTAAGTCATTTTTTTTCAGTGCCGTTGTAACTTTGAATGGTCACTAAGCGGACTGTTGTAAGTCAAGGACTACCTGTAAATTTTTGGCCTGGTTTTGAGGGAGCTCTCAGAAGTGTGCCTTACAAATTTTGTTTTATATGGCACTCAGTAAAGCAACTTATGCACTGATACAATTTTGTAATTAAAACATCGAGGGGGGGGGAAAAAGCATAAATCAATTTAAGGAAGGAGTTTTAGAATTTGTAAAATGGAACTGTCCCTTCCTGAACGATCAAATTATATTTTCCCATTTTCTGCCGGCAGAATTGCATCTTAAGTGTCTTCTATTTTTGCCTTCTTCTGTTTCTCTTATTCGTCCCTTCCTCTGGGACCACGTAGAAACTTTTATTGTAGATTTTGGGCACTGAATTTGTCTCCTATAGTTTGCCATCTGGGACCCAATTCTACTGACTTCAGTATAAAAGGTGTTTCCCCCTTTTTTTGCGATCTGTTGTCAGTGGTGAAAGAACCAGGGTGGGTGTGTTGCTTGCTGCATGAAAGGATGGTGACTCTGAGAATTGATTGACAGATTAAAAATGTGGTTTAGATCTCTGAAATCTTTTTTCTTTGGTGGAATATTCATTCCATTGCTGTCTATAGGAACTCAGTTGAACAAATTTAGTCTGGAGTCAGGCAAATGTCAATGGAGATTCTCAGTCATCAAATGTTTTTCTTCTTCTTCTTCTTCTTCTTCTTCTTCTTCTTCTTCTTCTTCTT
>WNWU01013721.1:3320831-3355240 GCA_012654045.1 Ptyas mucosa
TTCTTCTTCTTCTTCTTCTTCTTCTTCTTCTTCTTCTTCTTCTTCTTCTTCTTCCTCTTCCTCTTCCTCCTCTTCCTCTTCCTTCTTGTTCTTCTTGTTCTTCGTGTTCTTGGTCTTGGTCTTGTTCTCCTCCTCCTCATTCTCCTCCTCCTCGTTCTCCTCCTCCTCGTTCTCTTCCTCGTTCTCCTCGTTCTCCTCCTCCTCGTTCTCCTCCTCCTCCTCCTTGTCCTCCTCCTCCTCCTCCCCCCCCCTTTCTCCTCCTTCTCCTTGAAAAAGCACCTTTGGGACAATCATGATCTCGACAACTGAGAATCTCCATAGACATTTGGATTTTAGTTATTCAGTGACCAATATTTTCAGGTTTGGCATGATTTTTGAAATTGTTCATTAAAAGCTGGCCCTTCATTCTGTGGAGGTCAATTGTCCACAAGGAAAAAAAAATACTGCATTAAAGCTTTGGAAAACAAAAGCCATAATCAGCTAATCAATTCTCCGCATTGTCTTGTCATGTCAGCCCTTGCAAAGACCTGTTCCCCCATCCCCCACCCCCCCAAAAACGGCAAAGTGGATATTTTTATATTCTGTAAGATCAAGGTTATATTGTAGATGTAAGATTTTATGTGCAGAACCTTGTAATTTATGTTTGTCCTAAAGTATTTGATACAAAATATTTAAAACTCTTGAGTGTGTATATGTGTACATATGTATATATGGTTGGAAATGTTTGTACAGAAATGGATTTTACTGGTGCACTTTTTAAAAGCCCATGAGGGAAAAACTGCAGCTAAAAGGATCGTTTGCTACCAGCAAATGTGATCTGTTTCTTGGCGTTGTATTAATTTAATCGCTTTTGGTCGACCTGATCAGTATTATCAAAAAGTCCAGGATCGCACATCACAATCTGACAATCTGTGGATAGTTTTCGGTATCTTGCACATTTGACTTTTAACTCCAGGAATTTCTGCCAAGGTTTTCACAGGAAAAGAATAAAGGGGGGGGGGGGGGGGAATCAGCAAAAATCAGCATTCGAAAGGCTGCCTTTGAAAGGAAGTTATAGTCTAGGAGTCAGCAACCCGTGGCTCTGGAGCCGCATGTGGCTCTTTCATCCCTCTGCTGCGGCTCCCTGTTGCTGGTCGGCTCCACAATTGATAGGGCTTTCGGTTAGGACAGGTAGAGGAAAAAGGATGCCGTGCTAGGAGGAGACTCTATGGTGGGGGAACCGGACTTCCGGTCAGCAGAGGAAAAAGGACGCCGTGTTAGGAGGAGGCTATGATGGGGGAACCGAATTGAATGGGGGCTTCTGGTTCCGGTTAGGACCTTTGTGGCTCTTTGAGTATTTAAGGTTGCCGACCCCTGTTATAGTCCTCAACTTATGACTATGATTGAGCCCAGAATTACGGTCATAAGTTACTGTGTTGTTAAGTAAGGCACCCCCCAAAATTCTGGCTCTCCCTGTTGTAGTTGTTATGCAGAGTCACAACCCTGGGTTACTGAACAAGTCGTAAGTTGAGAACGACCTGGGTAATAGAAAAATAAGCAACAGACCCAACAGATCGGTTAAAAGTATTTATGCAATTATTCAACAGACATTTTACCGTACTAGACATGCTGCAAATCTGTAAATGCTCTGAATTGTATTGGGGTGTTCGTTTGTTTTGAAAACAATGTTTATTTCTACAATAAATAAATGCATAACGCCACATGTTACGATGATTTTATACTGTACAATAAGTCCTGCTTTGGATTGTTATAACATTTTAAAAACAAATAAAATACATTTCTAAGAAGCGGGAGTTTGTGGTTTGCTGTTCTTCTTCCCACTTCCTTTCTCTGCCAAGGCAGTTTTGAACAGCGCTACTAAAATCACTGTGTAGGTGGAGCGGATAATAAAATAATTGGATTGATGAACTGAGCGGCTAATCACAAAATGAAAGAGAAAATTGGAGGAATCTGAAACAGCCAAAACCCAGCATTTTAGTATTTCTATTTTCTACTCACTCACGGGTTGAGATTCAACTAAAATATCTTATAATTTAGTTAATTTCAGGGGTGGGCTTAAATTTTTTTTAGCAAGGGGTTATCTGCCTGGTTGCTGGGTGGGTGTGACCATGGTGGGTGTGGCCTAGTCAGCCTCCTGCACCACGATGGGGGGGGGCATTTTTGCCCTTTCCGGCAGTGGTGGGTTGCCCTCAGTTCACACCGGTTCTATAGAACCAGTAGTAAAACCGGTGGGAGGCTCCGCCTACCGATCCCAAGGTCATCAAAACACGTCTGCACATGCGCAGAAGAGCACGCAGCCCCGCTGCAAACCGGTAGTAAAAGTAAGTAGAACCCACCCTTGCTTCCCGGGCTCCGGAGATTTTGCTCGAGCCTCCGGGAGGGCAAAAACAGCCTCGCCAGACTCCAGAGGCCCTCTGGAGGCTAGAAACTGTCCTGTTTCTGGCTTTCCTGAACTTCCGGTAGGCCTGTTTTTCACCCTCCCTGAGCCTCCACACGTGTCCTGCATTTACCTGCATCCAAAACAGGCCGCGTGGGGACTCCTGGGAGGGGCAGGACAGGGTGGGCGGGGCCAGCCAGGAGTAGGATTTGGGGGTTCTCCGAACCGCACAGAATCTTAGCTAGAGGTTCTCTTGAACCTCTGCGAACCCCCAGCAGCCCCACCCCTTGTTTATTTATCTATTAATACTATAAGATGCAAAAGAAAACAATAGGAAAAAAAGGGAAGGGGAAAATGTGGGGAAAAGGAGAAAAAGAAAGAAAAGGCGTTGACTTCCAACTCTCTTTGGTGCAGCAGAATAAGATAATAACATCAGACCTCAACTTTTTACCTTTACATTAGTATAAAATAACCATTTCTATAACAATGTGTGTGTGTTTCCCCAAAAATAAAACTACTGTGTTTCCCCGAAAATAAGACCCTGTCTTATATTTTTTTGAACCCTGAAATAAACACTTGGCCTTATTGGGCTTATTATCATGTCTCATTTGGGGGGAAACAGGGTATCTAATTGGTAAAACCCAAAATCAAAAAAAATCATTTTTTCCCCTACCTCGAGCACAAAGTCCAGAAATGGTTTCCAAGTAGAAACAAAAGTATTTGGTTTGTCTTTAATCAAAGCCATCGATTTAGTCCATCTCTGCTAACTCCATCATCTTCTGCGGCCCTTGATCCGTTGTGGGGCTCAAAGTGTCCTTCCATTCTTGTGCGTAAAGTAATTTTGCTCCCGTCAATATATATATAGCATCAAAGTTCCGATTTCCCCCCCAAAGTCTTTTTCCATTAAAACCCCAAAGAAAAGTTTCTGGTTTTATTTTTATATTTACTTTGAGAATCTTCTGTATTAAGATATGAATCCTGCTCTGATATTTCTTTGCTTTGTCACACATCCACCGTACAATAGTGGCCAAAATTGTGGAAACCTTTTGGGAAAAGTGTATTTTTGAGGTTTGATGGCTAATAACACCGCTTTTTTTTTTTTTGGAGTTTCAAGATAATCCTATTCCACCACTGGAATGGCCTGGGAATAGCCCAGACCTTCACCCAATGGAAAATCTATGGAGCTGACTAAAGAAACCTGCTAGTCAGAAGTGACCCAGCAATAAAACCCAGTTAATAGAAGCAATCCTTCAATCTTGGTTTCACATTATAATAGCTGCAGAACTAAAAGATCTGGTTCACTCCATGGGAAGACGTTGTAAGGCCATAATTCATGTTAAAGGTTACCCAACTAAGTATTAACTGACATGATGATAATTTTTGTATATCTCATTTTTTCTATGGGGATCATTTTTGTATACCTCATTTTTTCTATGTGTTTCCCTTTTCTTCTTTATACTGTAACTGCTATTCTAATAGCAAATCCTTCCTAAAAGTTATTGCATTACAGTCTTGATTAAATTATCTTTCCATTGATATATAATTTTATGGTACTACTAAAAAAAATGGTGTTATTAGCTCATTTTAGAAAATACACATTCCCCAAAAGGTTTCCACAATTTTGGCCACAATTGTAGAGTTAAGATGTCCCTTTTTTTACTTTTATATTTCCAACATTCATGTGAAAAACCTTTACACTTTCTTGACAACGTATCTGGTGTTAAATGCCAATGATGAGATTCAAACAAAATATATTGAAATATCTGGAAATGAAATTCCATCTTGCCACTTTTTGGAACTCATCTACAGAGTGTGAATTTCATCATTTGGAGACCAAATTCTACAGCTGAAAAAATATATCAAAAAGACATGCATCATAATTAGGATATAAAAAAAATATCTATATTTCAGCGCCAATAGCCCTTGACTTATAACCACACTTGAGCCCAAAATTTCTGTTGCTAAGTGAGACGTTTGTTAAGTGAGTTTTGCCCTGTTTTACGACCTTTCTTGCCACAGCTGTTAAGTGAATCCCTGCAGGTCTTAAGTCAGTAACTCGGTTGTTAAGAGGTTGTTAAGACACTGAAACAGTCCTAAGTACATGCCAGTTGCCAAGCGTTCAAATTCGGATCCCGTGACCATGGGGATGCTGCAACGGTCGTAAGTGTGAAAAATGGTCATAAGTCACTTTAGTGCCATTGTAGCTTTGAACAGCCACTAAATGAACTGCCGTCAGTTGTAAGCTCTTTGGGGATTAAATAATATAGAAATTGGAGGTGTAGAAAGTTGAGATATGATATTCATGGTTTGGATACGCAGAGAAACATTTTTATATTTTAATGTATTTTTTATAAGAAGAACCAAAAGTTATTACATGTGTCTGCTCTTGAAAAATATTTGGAAGCTTCATTTGGCAGCCCGCATGGTTTTCTGCAAGCCTAGATTTGCAGATGGATAGATATTTTGTTCCATCTGGAGGTGTTTTCTGAATTGAGCTAGATTTTAATCAAAGGATACCTCTAACTCTGAAAAACCAGGTTCAGGAAGTTCTTTCCTTAGTTCCTGGAAATGAACGTCGTGGGTGGATCTCTTAATGATGTCTTGGTGCCTCTTTCTTATCTGGTTCCTTTTTTCTAATAAGATGTTTGATGTGTGTTTTTGTAACAATTTCTTTTCATGATTACATGCTCAGAGCAATCTTGAGGTTTCCAGCCTGTTATTGCAAAGAAGTCTTAATGGAGGATGATTGAATGAGAAGTTTATAGTTGCAAAAGGTGAAGTTCTCTAGAAGTTTCAGATCCTATAGTTTTCAAATTCTGTCTATCATCTTCTCATTACCATCTACTATCTATCATATCCACCCATCCACCCATCCATCCATCCATCCATCCATCCATCCATCCATCCACCCATTCACCTTCCTTCTTCTCTATTCTTTTCCTGCCTCTTATTTTTCTTTCCTTCCTTATTTCTTTCCTTCCTTCCTCCCTCCCTTCTTGTCTACTTCCTTCCTTCCTCCTCTTATTTACATCTATTTCTTTCCTTCCCTCCCTCCCTCCCACCCTCCTTCCCTTTTACCTTTCTTCTTTCCTCCTTTTCTTCCTTCGTCTCTATTCTTTTCCTGCCTCTTATTTTTCCTTCCTTCCTTCCTCCCTTCCTTCCTCCCTCCCTCCCTCCCTCCCTCCCTCCCTCCCTTTTTGTTATGCAACTTTAAACATCTGACTTTTTGCTTTGAGAAAAATCCCAACATGGATCTATTATTGCTAATATTATCTTTAGGTTGCTCCATTGTTCCACAGTTCAGGGTTTTCTTCTCCAGGACTGCAATGCTGTCTTTCTCCCCTCCGGCGCCAACTTAAGAACGGATGGATTTTGCTTCGCGCTGTTTCAGCGCAGAGACGGGCATTTACGGCAGTCCTCCTGAGACTTCTGAAATTAAAATTCCATTAGTGATCCTTCCTGTTTTATACATAACGCATACAGCATGATCTAATATTTTAAAATTACAGTGTGTGAGACTACCTTCCTTGGGAGATTCTGCAGGCTTTAATGAAGGCAAAATATAAGGTTCGGCATGGAACGGTCAGTTCCTTGAAACAGGCTGGTCAACTTCACAAGGAGGGGTCAACACCCAAGAATGCAACACCTTTTAAGATTCCTGATGTGTAGGACTTGCTGTTAACATTTCCAAACTAATTATATAGCTCTACAAAGAATCTGGCTTTCTTGTAGCGTCCCAACCCAAGTCAGCAACAAAACCATGCCAATCCTCTAAATATCACTAATGAACTATGTGCTTAAATTCACAGCTTCGGTGAAGTACCTTGGTGTGTATTGTAGGAAATTCTGTGGTGGGTTCTGAATAGAATAGAATAGAATAGAATAGAATAGAATAGAATAGAATAGAATAGAATAGAATAGAATAGAATAGAATAGAATAGAATTCTTTATTGGCCAAGTGTGATTGGACACCCAAGGAATTTGTCTTGGTGCATACGCTCTCAGTGTACATAAAAGAATCAGTGTACATTCATCAAGAATCATAAGGTACAACACTTAATGATTAATATTAACATTACAGTAACTTAACATTAGTCCTTCATGAGAAGTTTTATTCAAGCTGTGTTCCACTATTTGAAGGGCTGCCCCAAAGAGGAGGGGGTCAACCTATTCTCCAAAGCACCTGAAGGCAGAACGAGAGACAACGGATGGAAACGAATCAAAGACTGAAGCAACCTAGAACTAAGGAGAAACTTCTTAACAGTGAGAACAAGCAACCAGTGGGACAACTTGCCACCAGAAGTTGTGAATGCTCCAACATTGGAAGTTTTTAAGAAGAGATTGGATAACCATTTGTCTGAAATGATCTAGGGTTTCCTACTTGAGCAAGGGATTGGACTAGAAGACCCTCAAGGTCCCTTCCAACTCTGTCATCATTCTGTTAATATAAGTTGGTTCAGAAGAAAGTCATTTAATATTTATCACAGAGCCATTCTTAATGTAATAATAAACGATTCTGTGGAGGGAACCAACCTAGAACTAAAAAGGAACAGTTAGAACAATTAACCAGTGAAACAACTTGCCTCCAGAAGATGTGAATGCTCCATCACCCAAGATTTTTTTGTAAGACTTGGAGAGTCATTTGTCCAAACTATTATAGCGTCTCCTGCTGGAGCAGGTGGTTGGACTAGAAGACCTCCAAAGTCCCTTCAGAACTCCATTATCCTGTTATTCTACTTGCCCAAAGCTTTCATGAGGAATGTAGAGAAGACCTCACTTATCTCCTTTGGACACCTTGCCATTTTTGAGAAGAAGGAGGACATTTCTAAAGTCCTTTAGACTACCCTGTGAAAGACTCAAGCAGCATCTGTTCCAAGGCTAGATTTAATGACAAGCTACGTTCAAAGATTTTCCAAGTTGGCTGGATCTAACATGCACTGTGGGTAATTCTACAATGGGTTTTTTTGAGGATGCTTGTCATAGAGTGGTTTTCTGCATGAAGTGAGGGCTTCTGGGACACTTCCAAAATGCTCAACAAGGAAGTCCGAGGCCATCCCTGGGGGTGAAGGCTGAGAGACATCTTCTCCTGAAGCACAGACCGAAGCAACTGGAAGCCAACTCGGGAGCTTTGCAGAAGTGAAGATGACTTCTTCATTTCAGAAGAATCAAATTGTCCTGGCTGGAATTGCTTAGCGAAAGTAAACTTCCTCAGGATAGCCAGACCAGTTTTGCATTGCTGGCCAGGAGGATGAATAACAGAATTTGAAGGGACCTTGGAGGTCTTCTAGTCCAACCCCCAGCTCAGGCAGGAAACCCTATATACCCTTTCAGACAAATGGCTGTCCAATCTCTTCTTGAAAACCTCCAATGGTGGAGCACCCACAACTTCTGGAGGCAAGTTGTTCCACTAGTTAATTGTTCTCACTGCCAGGATATTTCTCCTCAATTCCAGGTTGCTTCTCTCCTTAATTAATTTCCATCCATGGTTTCTTCTCTTGCCTTCAGGTGTTTTGGAGAATAGGTTGACTCTCTCTTTCTTTGTGGCAGCCCCTGAGATATTGAAAAACTGCTATCATGTCACCCCTAGTCAGTGGTGAAGTTCAATTTTTTTTACTTCCTGTTCTCTGGGTATGGCTTGGTGGGTGTGGCAGAGGAAGGATACTGCAAAATCTCCATTCCCACCGCACTGTGGGATCAGCCAGAGGTGGTATTTGCCAGTTCTCCAAACTACTCAAAATTTCCGCTACCGGTTTCTCCAGAACCTGTCAGAACCTGCTGGATTTCATCCCTGCCCCTAGTCCTTTTTTTCATTAAATTGGACATACCCTGCAACCTTTCTTCCTATATTTTAGCTTCCAGTCCCTTCATTATTTTTGTTGCTCTCCTCTGCATTCTTTTTTAGAATCTTAGCATTATTATTATTATTATTATTATTATTATTATTATTATTATTTTAATATTGTGGGAATCCTGGCTGTTGACAGTCATTTCCTATATTCCCCCCCCCCCCCCCCCAGCAGGCAGAACGCAGGCTGCAAAGTTCTTCAATTTTCCAAGGAATAAGCCCCATTGAATTCCGTGACATTTACAAACCGATATGCACATTGTAGATGCTGTTATTAGAATATATCAGGTTTGGGGCAAGATAGAATTATTACATTTTGCCTAGTTTGATCTTCACGTGTGTCTTGACATTGAACTCACATTCCTGCACCGTGACATAAAATTGAAAGAGTATCGGAACCAGGTTTTACTAGTGAAACGTTCCTAATTTCCACCCTTTAAGTCTTAACCTTTGAAACTGCTGCTGAAGATGACAGGGCCTTTAGCTGAATTTATTTTTGAGCAATGCGGCTGATCCTTTTAGTTCCACGTAATGCTTTCAAATTCTAACATAAGGCACCGTCAGCGGGTTAAATACAGAATAATTCAAAAGCAGAGAAAAGAGGACTAATCAACGCTGCACGCCCTTCTGGCTGGGGAATTCTGGGAGTTGAAGTCCACAATCTTCAAGTTTCCAAGGCTGAATACCTTAGAGCAGGAATCCGCAACCATGGTCACTTTAAGACTTATGGACTTAAACATTAAGACTTATGGACTTCATCTCCCAGAATTCTTCAGCCAGCCATGCTGCAGGTTGGACACCATGCTGTCCGAGGAATTCTGGGAGTTGAAGTCCATAAATCTTAACGTTGAGAAGGTTGGAGACCCCTCTATTAGGGGACACAATCTGCTTAAAACAAAACCCACTTGATGATGGAGCCAAGGAGGTGGTTGTTGTGGCCTGTTGGTGGCCAGCAGAGTTGGACAGTGAGGAGGTTGAGGAGGAACTTGGGCCAGGCCTGGCGGCTGGGGAAAGCTCAGTCGAGGGCTCTGCGTCAGAGGCAGAGAGGGAGATGGACAGCAGCGAGGCAGAGGAACAGCTGGAGCCTGTTCCCAATGTGCGCATGTGCAGAGCTGTCAGAAGACATGAGCAATTAAGAAAGCAGGGTCAACTCGGGAGTAAGGCCACATCTTGGAGATAATTGGCCCCTCCCATAGGACATAAAAGAGGAGCCAACGGGATGTGGGTTTTTGCAGGAAGCAATTAGTTCATTTGATCAATTCAAGATTGGAAAGCTCTGTTCGTGACTCTAATAGAATCTGTGCCAAGTATGGCCTTGCCCTGCATTTGGAAATTGGTTCTCTGGCAGCGTTCCAAGGGAGATACGGTGGGTGTTGATAAACAGTCCTCTGAAAGACTGTTTGCCAAAGACTTGTTGACTGTGAATGACAGTAATTCACAGTCATTTAAATAAAAGAGGTTTGGCTGGAATTAAGACTTTGCTTGATGCTTTCTAAGGAAGCCTATCCTACTGATGCATTCAAATAGAAGATGGACACTGATTTGTCTTGGGACGCTTCAATCTTCAACCAAGCTCTTGAATTTTGCAAGAGCTGAGTAGCCTCAAGATCCCTTTCCAACTGCAGCATTTGGGGAGTCGTCCTAGCAAGCTAAGGGTTCAGTTCAAAATTTGGAAATCAGGCTTGGAAAACAGAACTGAACAGAATAACAGAGTTGGAAAAGACTTTGGAGGTCTTCTAATCCAATTCCCTGCTCAAGCAGGAGACCTTCTAAAATTTCAGACAAGTGGCTGTCCAATCTCTTCTTAAAAACCTCCAGTCATGGAGCACCCATAACTTCAGGTGGGAAGTTGTTCCACTGGTTAATTTTTCTCACTCTCAGGAAAATTTTCCTTATTTCTAGGTTGCTTCTCTCCTTCATTACTTTCCATCCGTTGCTTCTTGTCCTGCCTTCAGGTGCTTTGGAGAATAAGTTGACTCCCTCTTCTTTGTGGTAGCCCCTCCAATACTGGAAGACTGCTATCATGTCCCCCCTAGTCCCTCTTTTCACTAGACTGGCCACACCCAAATCCTGCAACTGTTCTTCATGTGTTTTAGTCTCCAGGCTCTTAATCATCTTAGTTGCCTTTCTCTGCACTCTTTGTAGAGTCTCAACATCAACATCAAATTTTGATTTCATGGCAATCAAAACCGATCCTTCTCCCCCCCTTCCCCCCCTCCAAAATCAGAGGCCAGTCTATGCAATCCTGCTCTACTAAAGAGCATTTCTGTGCAAAGCGAAACCTCTGCGGTTTTTCCAAGGGTGCCTCACCACAGACCCCAACTCAGCCCAACGATCCTTGGCACCAAGCCGAAGAATCCGCCATGAGCTCTGGTGTAGAAAGGGCCACAGAGGGAGACAACATAATTATACAGTGGGCAGAGACAGGGCGTGATTCAGTTGCTGGTGACCTTTGTAGGGGAATTTTTGGTAGCACGTGGCTCCTTTCGGCCCTGTTTTTAGTTTATGCTGTGGCAACGCTCCTTCTGACGTGAAGTAGGAGCAGCAGCCAGAGTTCTCCCTTCAACTGATGTCATTTCATTTCAATTGTGTGTGTGTATGTGTATCTGTTCTGTTCCGTTCCGTTCCGTTCCGTTCCGTTCCATTCCGTTCCGTTCCGTTCCGTTCCATTCTATTCCATTCCATTCTTTCTCTACTGTATTCCCTTCCCTTCCCTTCCCTTCCCTTCCCTTCCCTTCCCTTCCCTTCCCTTCCCTTCCCTTCCCGTCCCGTCCCGTCCCGTCCCGTCTCGTCCCGTCCCATCCCATCCCATCCCATCCTATCCTATCCTATCCTATCCTATCCTATCCTATCCTATCCTATCCTATCATATCATATCCTATTCCATTCCCTTCCACTCTTTCTCTACTGTATTCTCTTCTCTTCTCTTCTCTTCTCTTCTCTTCTCTTCTCTTCTCTTCTCTTCTCTTCTCTTCTCTTCTCTTCTCTTCTCTTCTCTGCCACTCCACTCCACTCCACTCCACTCCACTCCACTATTATTCCATTATTATTCTATTATTCTATTCCACTCCACTCCACTCCACCCCACTCTATTCCATTCCTAAACTTAGTTTTATTCAGCCATTCAATGACTATTAGTATTTTCGCAGCATGGATATTCATTTGTCTAAATGTCTCTCTGTGCCCTCATTCGGGAACTCAAGGAAAGGTACCCACCGTTTTCTCCTATTTCCCCCTGTGTGGGTAAGTTGGGCTGAGAAGAGTAGCTGGCCCAGAGGCATCCAGTCAGTTTCCACAGCCGAAAATACAGAACCTCACCCTGGCTCATCCACTTCAACCCGTGGTCCCTCAACCTTTGAATGACCGCTCCTTCTTAACCATGAATTCATCCTGGCTCACCAAGCTCCTGCTGGGTCCCTCCAAATTGAGGTTACCCCAGTTGTAGTCCTCCAGTGGCCAGCAGAGCTGGCAGCAGATTTGAACAGTGAGGAGGTTGGGGAGGAACCTGGGCCAGTCCTGGAGTCTGGGGATGGCTCTGATGAGGGCTCTGCATCAGAGGCAGAGTGGGGGCCAGGGACATATGACAGGTATCAACTGCCTTCGGAGTCAGACATCACTGAGGCAGATGAACAGCTGGAGCCTGTTCCCAGTGTGCACATGCGCAGAGTTACCAGACGAAGGGACCAGCTAAAGAACAAGGGTCAACTTGGGAGTAAGGCCACAGGGGGATGATGAATGGCCCCTCCCAGAGGGAATAAAAGAGGAGTGAAAGGGGAGAGGGCTTTTGCAGGAGACAATTTAGTTCGCTTAATTGGTTCATGACTCTCTGAGACTCCTTGCCAAGTTTTGAAGATATCAGCCTGGCAGCTTTCCAAGCCAGATAAGGTCTGCGACTGTAAATTCTCCCTTGAAAGACTTTGCTGGATGTGAATGAGAGGAATTCACAGTAACCTAATAAAAAGGGTCTTTTGTCGGGACAAGGGGTCTGCTTCGTGCTCTTGGGAAGCTTCGCTCAGAACAACCCCACCCCTCTGGCCATTACATCCCCTTGGCTCACCAAGTTCTACTGCGGGTCTCTCCATGTTTGAAGTTGCATCAATCCAGGGGTGAAATCCATCAAGTTCTGACAAGTTCCGGAGAACCGGTAGCGGAAATTTTGAGTAGTTTGGAGAACCAGGAAACACCCCCTCTGGCTGGCCCTGGAGTGGGGTGGGAATGGAGATTTTGTAAGATCCTTCCCCTGCCATGCCCAACAAGCCATGCCCACAGAACTGGTAGTAAAAATATTTGGATTTCACCATTGCATTAATCCCCTGGCTCACCGTGTTCTACTACGGGTTCCTCCACCATTGAGGTTACAACTTCATCTTCACCATTACCTCACCTTGGCTCATTTAGCTGGAGGGGGGGGCTGTCTCTCCACCTTTGAGGTTATCTCCACACCTTCTCCATTCCAGCGCCCTGGTTCATTTGGTGCTGTTCATGGCCCCTCTCCATGTTTGACGTGGGGCATGTCAAACTGAAGAACGGTGTCATCCTGCTCAAAGGCAGGTTGGGGAGTGAGCTGTTCAATTTTGTCTTTCTGGCAAGAGGAGCAGACTAGGCATCTGATGAAATCCTGCCGATGTTGGCCAGGTCCATGTGGAATTTAAGGATTCTCCAAGAGATGGCACTGTTTCTTTGCGCTCTGCGTTGAAGACTCTATCCATACAGCGCTGTTACTTTCTTTAAGAAAGTCCAGTTATGTTCAAGTTTGAAAAAGCATAGTTTTCTCTTCTCTCTCTCTGTCTCTCTCTTTCGACTCTCTGACTCTCTCTCTCTGTCTCTCTCTGTCTTTGTCTGTCTTTCCATCTCTCTATTTCTCCATCTGTCTCTGTCTTGTCTTCTCTCTCTGTCTCCATCTCTCTCTGACTCTGTCTGTCTGTCTCGGTCTTGGTCTCTCTCTCTTTCTCCCCCCTCCCCCCCTCTTTCTCTCTCTCTTCCTCTTCTATCAAAATGCATGTAACAGAATGATGCTAATCACCATTGGCTATCAATGGGCTTCTGAATGCAATAAAGTATGCTGGTTTTGACTTTCTCCCTGCCTGGTCATTTCAGTATCCTCAATATTACTGCCCCAATCTGAATTGACTTATCCAGATCCTTCAACTGTCATTCACCATTGCTATGTCATGTATTTAATGAAGTCAACAGGGTGGAAGCTAAGAGATTATGCTTTCCCTTCCCTTCCCTTCCCTTCCCTTCCCTTCCCTTCCCTTCCCTTCCCTTCTTTTTTCTTTTCCTTTTTATTTCCCTCCCCTCCCCTCCCCTCTCCTCCCCTCCCCTCCCCTTCCCTTCCCTTCCCTTCCCCTCCCCTTCTTTTTCCTTTTCCTTTTCCTTTTCCTTTTCCTTTTCCTTCCTTTCCTTCCCTTCTCCTCCCCTCCCCTCCCCTCCCCTCCCCTTCTCTTTCCCTCTCCAAAAGCTGCTAATTTATTTAGCAACGTTTCCCTCTGAGCTACACCTTCAGTGGAACAGTGCCCAGAACATTGTCTGAATTTGTCCGCCAAATACGTTTATTAAATCCAATTTATATTTATAGAACAATTTTGCATACCTGTCTTAAATCTGGCTTGAGTATCGCACCAAATATTTGCTAAACTCCAAGGGCTGGAGGAGTGGTAGATTTGATCATCGGATGATAAATTGCACAGGTGGTTCATATGGACAGTGGCATGCTTATCACAAAAGCTTCAATTGGTCCAGAATGCCTCAATATGCCCATATGACACCTCTCCTTCACAAGCTCCACTGATTGCTACTTTGCTTGGTTGGTTGAAGAGGGAGTCAAGCTATTCTCCAAAGCACCTGAGGGCAAGACAAGAAGCAACGGATGGAAACTCATCAAGGAGAGAAGCAACCTGGAATTCAGGAGAAACTTCCAAACAGTGAGAACAATTAACCAGTGGAACAACTTTCCTCCAGAAATTGTGGGTGCTCCAACACTGGAGGATTTTAAGAAGAGATTGGACAACCATTTGTCTGAAATAGTATAGGGTTTCCTGCTTGAGCAAAGGGTTGGACTAGAAGATCTTCAAGGTCCCTTCCAACTTTGTTATTCCATTCTGTTCTGTTCTTCTGCTTCCAGAGGTGATTCAAGGTGATGGCCTTTCATAGCATAGGAGCTAATTACTTGAGGGACTGCAAGGTGCGCATAAGATCTTCCTGGTCAATTCAATCCTTCAGGGTTGGCACACTGTTAAGTTCCTTCAACTGAACAATCTGTGAGGACCCCAGAATCTCTATCTTCTCTATAGCAGTTCCTGCCTTCTGGAATGAAGCTCCCCTTGAGTTCCAGATTGAGGTCTTGTCTGCAGTTGTTCAGCTGCGAAGACCTTTGAAGAGTCTTTGGTGCGCTCTGAGCTTGGTGGTTTTCTTGCAGACGTTTCATTAACCAAACTGGGTTACATCATCAGTGTTAGTAATCTAGTAGCACTGATGATGTTACCCAGTTTGGGTAATGAAACATCTGCAAGAAAACCACCAAGCTCAGAGCGCATTGAGGAGTTGAGTTCTTCAACTCCTCCTCCTCTCCATAAACCCCTCTCCCTTTTAGCACTGATGATGTTCCCTAGTTGGGTAATGAAATGTCTTTAAGAAAATCACCAAGCTCAGAGAGCACCAAGGAGTCCCTCATTTCAACCCTGAGCTAAAAATATTCTCCTTTATTGTAAAGACCTTTATCCAGACCTTTGGTGAGGTAAAGGGAATCCTTCTTTGGAGTGTGTACATTTATTTCCTTTTTGTTCCTCTCCTTTGGTTACCTTACCACCTTCTATTTCTTTATTTTTATGAATTGTTTTCCTTGAGTGCAGTGGGTCTCAACCTTCCTAATGCCATGACCCTTTAATACAGTTCCTCATGTTGTGGTGACCCCCAACCATAAAATTATTCCTAAGACCATTGAAAATATGTGTTTTCCGATGGTCTTAGGCGACCCCTGTGAAAGGGGTCCCGACCCACAGGTCGAGAACCACTGCTTGAGCGGCATAGTGGTCTAGAGGTGGAGCTCTCGACTCACAATCAGGAGGCTGTGAGTTCGATCCTAAGTAGCGGCAGATATTTCCCTCTCTGGGCGCAATGAGAAATTGTCTGCTGTGAACACTGCATAGGCGTCAGGAAGGGCATCTGGCCAGCAAACGCTGAACTCCGTTCAGTCACTGCGACACCACCCTGTTGTAAGGGGTTACGGGGTTTTTAAAAGAAAAATACAACGTATTGTTTTCCTTGCTTTTCTTATGAACCATCCAGGATGGAAGAATGGGTGGCATGCACATTTAGTAAATAAATAATCCAGGAGAACTGAAGCAAGAATGATAACATGCAAATTACTATCACAAAAGCTTGATTTGGAACAACAGCAATGGCAGCTACCATCTAAGGAATTCATGTCTCTTGCCTGTATTTTCAGAATGCTGTAACCAGAAAGCTGCAGCGATGAAAATGTTTGGCTCAGAAGCCAGCCTCAATTCCCCAGTCAGTTCAGGTCAAATCAATTATGAACAGACAGTTCTGCTGAAATAAGAACTTATAAAACATACGGTGTGAACATCTCACACTTCCCAGTGCATTTGTTCGGCTGGTGTTAGGTGGACTTAATTACCTGAAGGTGTGACCTTCGTTGTTGGAAAAGAGAGAACGAGAAAGAGGGAAGTGTTAGTCCACAGCTCTCGATAAAGCAGGAGGTAAAAACTATTCAGCTGAAATCAAGCCGTAAGTCATACATTAACATGAGCGAGGAGGGGGGGGGGAAACCCTGAAATGCAGGTGGACTAGAAGAAGGTAAAAATGAAAGGATCTATTTGACCATCTCTGTTAGAAGAATGGAGAGTGAATGGTGGTTTCCGTAGACATGTTTGTCCAAGAGAAACTCACAATGTTCTTTCCAACTCAACATAATGTTGGAAAGCAATCACATAGAGAGGTTCGCAAGGTCTGTCTGTCTACCTGCTCTATAATGATCAGAAAACAGAGCAGAACAGGATGTCAGGGTTCCAAGTAAGACCCCCAACGAAAGAAGACTCTGAGGCTTGATGTTCCTCAAAGTTCCATTTTATTAGAGATGTCATATTGGCACAGCTGAGAAAACCCGAATCTGAAAGTTCCCGGATTTTCTCCACCCAAAAGGAAGTCCAAGTCCCTGCCCAGAACCCACATGTCCATCACGTGGTCCAATTGAAGCACCGTCCCAACTGGAGAGGCCTCCCAGTTCCAGCCTCCTAGATGCAGGGCAAGATGTCCTTGACTCTCTGAGAAAAGAATGTTATTCTGACTACAGATCACCCATGCTCCATACAATCCCCCCTCCCAGTTTCCCACAGTAGGAAATGTGGGCAGGCCTGAAGGCCCAATGCAAAAGATGGCTTCCAGGTCTGACACAGGATCAATTTTGGTATAGTGGAAGAAGGCAAAAGAAGAAAGAAAAGGGGCCAGATCTATCCAGGATTTGCAGAGAGAGAGAAAAAAGGAACAATCCCCACCACTCCGATCTCTGTGGGTGGTACAGCTGGGCAGCAGCTCAGATTCAGATTCTAAGCCTCGGTCCCTCCTTCCTTCTTATGAACCAAGGACATTAATACAATTGAACGTGTCCACTCCTCCGCTCACAACAGAATACCCTATGCCACCAGACTTGAAATTTTGGGCTTAGAAAATTTAGAACTATGCTGCATAGCTCATAAAATCATCTGCTACAATGTCCTACCTGTCAATGACTACTTCAGCTTCAACCTCAACAATACACGAGCACACAATAGATACAAACTCAAGGTAAACTGCTCCAAACTCGACTGCAGAAAATATGACTTCAGCAACAGAGTGGTCGATGCCTGGAACGCATTACCTGACTCTGTGGTCTCATCCCCAAACCCCCAAAACTTTAACCTTAGACCGTCTACTGTTGACATCACCCCATTCCTAAGAGGTCTGTGAGGGGCGTCCATAAGAGCACCAGCGTGCCTCCCGTCCCTGTCCTAATATTCCTTTTTATTCTTTTCATGTATTCAAATTATGTTTATACTTTTACCTGTTATCTTATATATGTCCTACTGTCCCCTTTATTTGTATTCATTTTATGTATACAATTCATGCTTATACTTATATATATTATCTAATATGTACTCGACAAATAAATAAATATTTTTTTTTAAAAAAAGGTGGAGCACCCAATACATGCAGGTATGTTCAAAAGAGCATAAAATGTTAATTTTGAGAATGCTACAAAGCAGAGGAGAAGGAGGGAAAGAGGGAGAAGAGGAAGAGGGGCAGTGGGAGGAGGAGGAGGAGGAGGAGGAGGAGGAGGAGGAGGAGGAGGAAGACAAATATGGTGAAGAAGATGAAGAAGAAGAGGAGGAAGAGGAGGAGGAGGAAGAAGGAGGAGGAGAAGAAGGAGAAGAAGAAGGACAGGAAGAAGGAGGAGGAGGAGGAAGAAGGAGGAGGAGGAGGAGAACGAGGAGGAGGAGAAGACCTGCTAATAAACATTTTCCTTTCTTTAAGCAGCAGTTCCAATTCCACTTAAGGTAGACCAGAGAAATAGCAATCCGGTTTTATTCTCCAACCATTGCCATTTTCTGGCTTTGCTTCAAGATTGAAAGCCGTAAACGTTTGAATGTGTCTCCAGTCTGCAAATGATAAAAGTACCGTACAGTATCAATGGGCAGCCCCATTTTGTAAATCAAAGTGGAAATGGCAGCGAGAGATCTCCATTATATTTGGCAGAAGGTGAACCTGGATAAGCCTCCTTTTGTACTTGGCTGTTTATCCTGGCATCCTGAAGCTGCCAAGCATTTTCATTTTACACCAAGCATTTTCATTTTGCCGTTATTACATTTTGCTTGGTTCTTCTAGGCTGTGTAGATGAAAGTGATGATGGCTGTTTATTAGAAAAAGGTTTATTAGAAAATTGAAGGAAAGCATTCGATACATCCAATGGCTGAATTAATATATTACCTGCATCCATAGTAACAATATTACATTCAGACATACACAGCCCCCAAGACTTGGTTTGCACTTCAAGCTAACTCATGAAAATTTAATCAAGATTAAAAGATTCTGCAATATGCCTATTTTTCCAAATTAAATCGTTCTTGCAGGTTGGTTCTAACTGTGCACTGATTAATATATATTAAAATAGTATAAGGCACCACTAGAAATCTGGCTTTCTATGTTTCTTTGGATATTTTCTACAAACCTGTGTGCTGAATCACAGGAGTAAAATTCTGCTTATATTGAAGCATAGAAAATTAAGATCACTGGCATTCTCACTATGCTAATAGTAGCCGTGGAAATGACCTTTAACTAGGTTCAATGAGCCTAAGGCTGCAAAAAATTAGATGACCACTGGATGGCAGCCAAGAGGTATAAGAAAAAATCCTCAATCTCTTCTGCCATCTGGTGGCTGCTTTGATTTTGGCAGTCTGGAATTTTTATTTGATTTATACCTCTCCTTTCATTTAGGAGCTGCAACAACCGAGAGAGAGTGACTAAATAGTGGAAATAATACATGAGCACAAAATAGATACAAACTCTCAAGGTAAACCGCTCCAAACTCGATTGCAGAAAATACGACTTCAGCAACAGAGTGGTCAATGCCTGGAATGCACTACCTGACTCTGTTGTTACATCCTCAACCCTCCATAACTTTAACCTTAGACTGTCTACTGTTGACTTCACCCCATTCCTGAGAGGTCTGTAAGGCCCATGCATAAGCACACCAGCATGCCTTCCATCCCTGTCCTATTGTCCACATTTATTTGTACCCATTTCCTGTATTAATATCCATGTTTATACTTATTCCTGTTATCTCGTACATGTTTGACAAACTAACTAACTAACTAACTAAATATAACTAAACAGTTTTTCCTGGTGGAGAGTGGATTAGTATCCACAGGCTTAGTTCAACTTTAAGCCCTGCGTCGGTGCAACCTTCAAGATAGGTAGACTCAGGGGTGAAATCCAGCAGGTTCTGACAGGTTCTGGAGAACTGGTAGTGGAAATTTTGAGCAGTTCGGAGAACTGGTAGCAGAAATTTTGAGCAGTTTGGAGAACTGGTAGAAATTTTGAGCAGTTCGGAGAACTGGTAGCGGAAATTTTGAGCAGTTCGGAGAACTGGTAGCAGAAATTTTGAGCAGTTTGGAGAACTGGTAGCGGAAATTTTGAGCAGTTTGGAGAACTGGTAGAAATTTTGAGCAATTCAGAGAACTGGTAGCGGAAATTTTGAGCAGTTCGGAGAACTGGTAGTGGAAATTTTGAGCAGTTCGGAGAACTGGTAGTGGAAATTTTGAGTAGTTTGGAGAACTGGCAAATACCACCTCTGGCTAGTCTCCGAGTGGGGTGGGAATGAAGATTTTGCAATATCCTTCCCCTGCCACACCCACCAAGCCATGCCACGCCCACCAAGCCACACCCACAGAACCGGTAATAAATATTTTTGGATTTCACTACTGGGTAGACTTCAACTCCCAGAATTCCTCAGGCAAATGGGGAATTCTGGGAGTTGAAGTTCACACACCTTCTAGTTGACACATTTGAGAAACACCGCACCACACTATACTTCTGGGGCAGTGGTGAAATCCAAATTTTTTTACTACCGCTTCTGTGGGCGTGGCTTGGTGGCTGTGGTGTGGCTTGGTGGGCGTGGCAGGGGAAGGATACTGCAAAATCTCCATTCCCACCCCACTCTGGGACCAGCCAGAGGCGGTATTTGCCAGTTCTCCAAACTACTCAAACTTTCCGCTACCGGTTCTCCAGAACCTGTCAGAACCTGCTGGATTTCACCCCTGTTCTGGGGTTATCCTGGACCAAAAACTAGTGAACAGTCTACTTCTGATATTGGATATATTCCAGTATAATCTACCCCAAAATGCTTTAATATCTGTTTTCCCAAAGAAAAGTTAGACTAGACTGCCCTCTTCCTTATTTGCTCCTTTAACAATGTACTGTCTAATCTCTCCAAATTGCTTTTCAATAATAGTAATAATATTAATAATCGCCTCTTAATAGGCTGGGTATTATTTCTTAATTCTGGCGGTGCTTAAAGATTACCATTTAGCTTTCCATTAAATTATCGCATTTGCCTTAATTACTTGGCTAATTTTAATCTAATGGGAATCAGAGGCAGAGATCAAAAAAAAATTTGCGGCTGTTACATTACATCCATAATAACCATTTGCAAGGGCAGTAAAAATAACTCTGACAACCACAGGACACCTTTCCTTAAAACTCCCTCCGTCTAAGAAGCTATTATAAAGTTGCAGCTTTTATAATAATTAAATAGTAGATTCTCTAAAGGTTTTTGGGGAAAAAACAGGTGTACTGAAGTAGAATTGGCTATTTATATAGACATTATCTTAAAGCAGCATCGTTGTTATGGAGGTCACTACAACCAAATGTGTAACCATAAAATCCTTTATGGCGATATTGGGTTTTAATCATGTTGTTTATTCAGGGGATGGCAAGGAGCTGCTTATCTCCTTCCCCAATTTAATATTTTTCAATATGAGATTAACTCTGAAGAGAAAAGGGAATTTGCACCTGTATTTTCCCAGTCTAGGGGCATGATATATAGGTAGTCCTTGACTTACAAAAATTCAGAGGTCCCTGAAAAAGGTCTCTTTCAGGCAGCTCCTATTTCAACTCAACTCAACTCAACTCAACTCAACTCAACTCAACTCAACTCAACTCAACCCTACCCTACCCTACCCTACCCTACCCTACCCTACCCTACCCTATCCTATCCTATCCTATCCTACAATTCATATAGTTTGAAATAATGGCACTGAAAAAGTGACTTATAATAATTTTTCACACTTACAAGCATTGCTGCATCCCCATTCATCAAGACTCTTCAATGACCGTAGGTCACTTTTTTCAGTGCTGATCAGTGATAAATCTACTTTTTTTTACTACCAGTTCTGTGGGCATGGCTTGGTGGGTGTGGCAGGGGAAGGATACTGCAAAATCTACATTCCCACCCCACTCCAGGGGAAGGAAACTGCAAAAGCCTCATTCCCTCCCCACTCCTGGGGGAAGGATATTGCAAAATCTCCATTCCCTCCCCACTCTGGGACCAGCCAGAGGTGGTATTTGCCAGTTCTCCGAACTGCTCAAAATTTCCACTACCGGTTCTCCAGAACCTGCTGGATTTCATCCCTGGTGCCGATATAACTTTGAATGGTCACTAAGTAAACTGTTGTAAGTCAAGGACTACCTGTAGGGAAAAAAATGTAATAAATATTTTATTAAACAAAGATAAAATTGATCTATTCCAAGTATAACTCCAACACAATCAGATCCGATCAGTATCAGGAAGGCTGCCTTAATATAGGGGAGGAGAACTAGAAGATAAATTTGATCCAAGAGCTGATTTTAAGCCGTCTCACTTAGTTTATTAATAACATTCATGATATATTTTCATCGCTGATAGAATGCTTCCTAATCTGCCACATTTCAGCCTTTCATCTTGTAATGCAGCAAGCCCTTCGAATATCATTTCCGCCATCTATTTTAAATTAAGTTTTGATAAATTAAAAATTAGTTCTAAAATGGCTTGCCTGACTTGTCATTAATGTTCTCCTGCAGTGATATAATTTACTTTGCTGCATTTCATACTGGGCTCACCCCATTTTCATTAAATATTTTTTTTTTAAAAAAACCCTCATTATTCTTTAGGTTGGGGACACCAAGGTATTTTTGTTCACGAATGCCACCAAAGGCTTGTAATTTGAAAATAATGTATTTAGTTAGTTAAACATTTGTTCTGAATGCAATGCAAGGCTTGGAAAATTATACATCCATCTAATGGTTTTGCAGCCTTATTACCAAGAAAGATTAAGTTCTCAAAATGACGCATTGGTGATAATTAATAATATCCTCTGTTGAATTAATGCGGTTATGGCGAAATCTATCTTCCATATAACGAAGGAGGAAGAGAATAAATGAGTAAGATCGTATATGTTCTATTTGAGAACCGGTAAGAATGGTGGGGACTCGGCTAACAGAACACAACTTTATTAATTAGAATTATGAACAGAACAACAACGGAACTCATTGCGCGAGCGTGAACAGCCTCAGCCGGCTAGCTTCTGACAGCTGCTTAAATACCCGCTATCAGATCAGCGGGGCCCAATCAGAACGCTAGGTTTTCCCGCTAGCTGCCGGCTCGCGTCTAACCCAATCAGAGCAGGCAGCAACACGGAGGGGGGACGGCGCAGGTCGTAGACGTGAGGATTTAACACCCCTTCCCACTCGAATGGCGCATGCGTAGTCCGCCAAGTACGCGGGCCGCCGCCGGCTCCGCCCAGATCTTCGTATTTCAGGAGCGACCGCCGGTAGAGACGGATTTGGGTTGTCCTGCCCCGAAACTGTCGGAGTTTGTGCGTTGGCGGTGGTCGGTACCCTTGTGGAGCCGGAACAGTCATGTTGGCAAGGTAAGTATGCTGACAGGAGTTGGTCGTCCGCGGTCTCCCCCTCCGGCCCCGGGGTAACTTTGACGGTGGTTGGAGTCATTGTAGCTGTAGGGGGTTCCTGCAATGGGTCATCGGGCCGGCTGGTCCCGATCGCGACCCGCCGGCGGAGTTGATTTATATGTCTCCGGCACACTCGTCCATCTTCCAACTGGACCCTATAAGAGTATGGCCCCGTTAATTGGATGACACATCCAGGCAACCATTTCGTACTGGACCCATAGTTTTGCACATAGACGAGGTCACCTGTTGCAAACATCCGGGCTTTGGGACTTGTATCCTGTAGTGTGTCAGGGGCATACATTGGGTGCAGCCGGTCTAACGGCGTCCGGAGCCTCCGTCCCATAAGCAGCTCAGCCGGGCTGACTCTGGTGACTGGGCAAGGGGTTGTATGTTGTGCTAGGAGGTATTGGGTCATTTTGCGGTGCCAATCAGGGTGGGACAGGCGGCTTAATGCCTCCTTAGCCGATCTCACGGCGCGTTCCGCCAAGCCATTCGCAGCCGGATGGTACGGCGCCGTGGTGGTGTGGCGGATGCCCAACTTGGCCATAAACACCTGGAAGGGTGCCGCGGTGAACTGGGGCCCATTATCGGTTACTACGATGTCCGGCAACCCGTGGGTTGCGAAGAGCCCTTCTAGTACCCTAACTATGGCCTCTGTGGTGGTGGAATGCATCAGGGATAACTCCACCCACTTTGAGTAAGCATCCACTACCACAAGGAACGTGCGGCCCCGGAATGGGCCAGCAAGGTCCATGTGAATCCGTGCCCAGGGGTTTCTAGGGGCTTCCCACTCACGGACAGGCGCTGCCGGAGGGGCGGGCCTAGAAAGCTGGCATGTGGTACACGCAGCTACCCATCGTTCGATTTCGCTATCCATCTGGGGCCACCACACGTATCCACGGCCCAGGGCCTTCATACGTGCGATGCCAGGGTGAGCGTCATGCAGACAAGTCAGGACCTGGTGCCGAAGTGCGGGGGGAACTACAACCCTATGTCCCCAGAGGAGACAACCTCTCTGGACGGACAGTTCCTGTTGCCTACGGTGGTATGGCAAGAGGGAAGGCGGGACCGCCCCCCTAGGCCACCCCCTTCGCACCCAATCTAGCACCTGGGAGATGACAGGGTCGGACGAAGACGCCTCTCGAATGTCCGAAGCGGACATAGGAGACGACAGTTCCTCCACCAACAGCACCGTAGCAGCAGGAGCAGGGTCCAGGACAGGAGCCGGAAGTGGGCAGCGACTGAGGGCATCAGCATGCCCGATGGCAGAGCCCGGTTTATACTGGAGGCGGTAAGAATACGCGGAGAGGAACTCGGCCCAGCGGGACAAACGGGGCGAAATAATTTGTGGCGTCTGGCGGTCACCGGCCAGCAAGCCCAGAAGGGGCTTGTGATCCGTGACGACAGAAAAAAAACGCCCATACAGGTAGTCGTGGAATCGTTTGATTCCAGCGACGACCGCCAGAGCCTCCCGATCCAATTGACTGTAATTGCGTTCAGGGGCAGTTAAGGTGCGTGAATAGAAGGCGATGGGGGCCTCGGTGCCATTGGGGAAGGCATGGCTCAAAACGGCCCCCACACCATAAGGGGAGGCATCACATGTCAAGGTCAGAGGAAGGGTCTCATCGTATTGGACGAGGACAGCATTGGATGTCAAAGCGTCCTTGACAGCCTGGAAGGAGGCAGCGGCAGCGCGCCCCCAATGCCAAGGTGTCTTGGAATCCAAGAGCCGGTGAAGAGGTTCGGCCAAGGATGCCTTATGGGGCAGGAAAACAGCGTAAAAATTGAGGAGGCCTAGGAAGGCCTGCAACTCGGACTTAGACGTTGGTGTAGGGGCCTGCTTAATGGCTGCCACTTTGGAAGGAGTGGGGTGAATCCCTTGCGCGTCAATTAGGAACCCCAGGAATTCAACCTGGGGAACCCCGATCATACATTTATTCTTCTTGAGTTTGAGCCCAGCGGTGCGCAGGCGCAGAAGGACGGCCCGCAATTTGGAAAGGAGGTCGGAGTGATTGGCAGCGGAGACAATGATGTCATCGAAATATGGCACCACCCCGGGGATTCCCTGCAGTAACCTCTCCATTATACTTTGGAAAATCCCCGGAGCGATGCAAACGCCAAATTGAAGTCGCGTGCATTTAAATGCACCGCGATGCGTGACTATAGTCTGGGCCATTGCAGTCTTCTCGTCAACAGGCAGCTGTTGATAGGCCTGGGCTAGATCCAATTTGGCGAAAACTTGGCCCTGCCCCAGAGAATGCAGTAAATGTTGGACCACGGGGACAGGATATGGATTGGCCTGGAGCGCCTTATTGAGGGTGCACTTAAAATCGGCGCAGATCCTCACAGACCCGTCCTGCTTGAGGGGAATCACAATAGGGGTCTCCCAATTTGAGTGGTCCACGGGAACCAAAATACCCTGGCCTATCAGCTTATCTAACTCCCTATCGACCCGTGGTCTAAGTGCTAGCGGCACCCTCCGAGGTTTGAGGCGGATGGGGGTGACTTGAGGGTCCAAATTGAATGAAATGGGGCGCCCAGTATATTTACCCAGGCGGTCATCAAAAACATCCGCGAACTCCTGGGCTAGCAGGGCAGGCACGTCTGGGAACGTCGCGTGGACACCGGAGATGTTGAGATGAAGTGCAGCAAACCAGTCCAAACCTAAGAGGCAGGGCAGGTCATCCCTGACTATGATTAATGGCAATTTGCCAGAAAATGACTGGTAAGACACCTGAAAGGTGTCACAGCCCATAGTGGGAATGGCCTTTCCCTGGTAATCTCTTAACGCAACGGGGCACGGCTTGAGCCGTCGTCTGGAGACATTGGGCAGTAACTGGGAGAGTGTAGACCAAGCGATAAGGGACTTGGAGGACCCGGTATCGACCTCCATCCTACAATCAGCTCCTTCCAAAGAAACGGTGATGTATATTTTGTTGACAGCCGCTGTGGCAGCGGCGTGATTCACAGCGATATCAAGAGTCTCATCATAGCGGGTCACCTCGAAACAGTCATCGCGCCGGTCAACAGGGTGTTTGGCGAGGCGGCGGTTCCGAATGGCCGCAGATGGGGCTGGACTGGTGGGTAGAACCGCCCTGCAAACCCTGGACAGGTGGCCTTTCTTGCCACAGCGGCGGCAAACGGCGGTTTTAAAACGGCATTCGGCTCTAACGTGGTTGCCGCCGCAACCTAAACAAGTGTCCTGAGGTTTCGCGGTGGAGAATCTCTTCTTCCGCTGAGTTGCCTTTAGGCGGCTGACAGCCGCTTCATCTTCAGAGATGCCGTCTCCGTCAGATTCTTCCCGATGAACTGACAACGTCTTCCCAGCGGGGTTGGCTCCTGACTGGAACCGCTGAATTTCTGCAGCCGACCGGTCAGACATCTCAGCCGCTCTGGCCTCGTCGAGAGCTACCTTAAGGTCAAGTTCAGAGCGGGCTAACAGACGTCGCTGAAGCTTTAGATCCTTGAGGCCACAGACTAGCTGGTCCAACAGCATTTCGTCTAGATCACGGAATTCGCAATGCTGGGCAGCCGAGCGCAAGGACGCCATGTAGGAGTTAATAGATTCTTCTGCATTCTGTGTTCGCTGCCGGAATGCATACCGCCGTGCGATGCGTGAGGGAGTTGGGGAGTAGTGATTCCTCAACTTCTCCAGCAGCGACTCCCAAGGAACCTCGAAAACTGCCTGAGGTGCCGCCAGAGCCCTGGCAGTTCCAAAGATTTCATTTCCGCATGAGCTGAGGAAGTACCCCCGCTTCCGTGCACTGGATAATCCTGTCAGGTCGTTAGCCTGCAGGAAACATTCGAATCTGTCCAAATATGTGTCCCATGTCTCGGACTCTGGCACGAACGGGGCGAAGGCAGGCAGGAATGTGGACATGGTTATTGAGCCGCTGAGATTGGCCGCGGTAGGGCTCACCGTACGACAGAGATTCCTCAGGAGATTTAGTTCTCCACAGTTCGCTCTTTCATTTCAGTAGCCGCAGTCTCAAAAAAAAATATCCCACCTTCGTCGCCAATGTTCTATTTGAGAACCGGTAAGAATGGTGGGGACTCGGCTAACAGAACACAACTTTATTAATTAGAATTATGAACAGAACAACAACGGAACTCATTGCGCGAGCGTGAACAGCCTCAGCCGGCTAGCTTCTGACAGCTGCTTAAATACCCGCTATCAGATCAGCGGGGCCCAATCAGAACGCTAGGTTTTCCCGCTAGCTGCCGGCTCGCGTCTAACCCAATCAGAGCAGGCAGCAACACGGAGGGGGGACGGCGCAGGTCGTAGACGTGAGGATTTAACAGTATACAACTTTCGGAGGAAATTAAAATTTCAGCCGATGAGTTGCTCATCACGAAGATTTGTCTCTCGTGGCAACAACCAGGTCTAACAAAACCTGGATCTATTCATTTACTCATCTGTCAATTTTCCCCTTGTTTTTATTTCCCAGAAATGAAAACCTCAGAGAAAGAAAGAAAGAAAGAGAGAGAGAGAGAGAGAGAGAGAGAGAGAGAGAGAGAGAGAGAGAAGACAGCAATAATGGCAGAACATATTACATATCCCAAGATAGATGGCTGCCAATCCATACAGTGGGTTGAGGAATTGCAGCCAGTTCCACACTTTTGTGCTAATTCAACATCTCTTTGAGGTTCTTTTCAAGGTCCAAATCATCTCCATAACGGTGGTTTTCAAGGCTGAAAGAAATGAATGGGAAAGTAAACTGGTGCTTGTCTTCAGAATGGAAAAAAAAAGGGAGCAGACATTTTGGGATACGCTTGAGCTCCGTGGTGTTTATCTAAGTTCGCTTACCAGGAAACCTGATTCATAAAGTTCTCAAGAACTTCAGCGTCTTTGCTAAGTAGTAGGCCACTATTTGGATTCGGCTGGATTAGGTTTCTGACCGCAGAAGTGCCATGTATGATTTTTCTTTCGGCGACCTCTTGACCAAGGCTGGATGGGAAGAAGCTTGTCTCCATCTGCTCTGCAGACGAAGAAGACTCCTGTTGCTTCTAGTAGATGATTCCTACGAGGGACTTCTGGCCATCTGAGGAAGCCTGCTCTGGTTCTTGGAACTGCTGGAGGAATTCTCAGGGAGGAAACAAAGCAAAATGATTAAGACGATTCACCTCATTCCTCTTCTGGAAAAGGGAGCTGGATTGGTTCGCTAGGTTTTTTCCAGAGGAATGACAGAATCACAGAGTTGAAAAAGATCTTGGAGGTCTTCTAGTCCAGTGGTCAGCAACCTGCAGCTCTGGAGCTGCATGTGGCTCTTTCACCCCTCTGCTGCGGCTCCCTGTCACTCAAAATATGCGTCACAACCGCCAATGTGCGACACCTGCCGGCACGCAATTTATTGAGCTTTTCAACCTCCGGTAGGCCAACTGTGGATAAATCCAAGAAAAGAAAAATTTCAGAAGAAAACAGAACATTTAATTCGACTACATATGCTAGCTTTGTGGCCGCTCAAGAAATAGTCAGGCACGGGAAGGGTTTTGTGGCTCCCGGTGTTTTCTTTTCTGTGGGAAACGGGTCCAAATGGCTCTTTGAGTGTTTAAGGTTCCAGACCCCTGTTCAAGTCTAACCCCCTGCTCAAACAGGAGACCCTATACCAGTGTTGGCGAACCTTTTCAGCATCGAGTGCCAAAATAGGGGCGCACGTATCAGAAACCGGAAGTGCAGCTGCCCAGTGCACATGTCTGCATGACGATCAGCTGCCCGGTGCACATGCCTGCCCTGGAAACCAGAAGATCATCTTCCCAGCATGTACATGTGCCCCGGGCATCTGCTCTTCCGGTTTCTGGTGCTCCCACATGCCTGAAGATCAGCTGGTCGGTATGCCGGAACCCAGAAGAGCAACAGGTGATGGCTGGCGTGCCCGGAGAGATGGCTCTGCATGCCACTTCCGGCACGCGTGCCATAGGTTCGCCATCACGGCCCTATACCATTTCAGAGAAATGGCTGTCCGATCTCTTCTTTAAACTCTCCAGTGGTGGAGCATTCACAACTTCTGGAGGGAAACCATTCCATTAATGAATTGTTCTCACTGATGTAGAATGTGGGAATTACTGACATTTAGTGTCAAATAGCAAGATATGGCCCAAAAGTGCTTTTTCAAAAGGCCATTGGACTTTGTTTTCCTTGAAGATGTTTCACTTCTGAGCCAAGAAGCAGGAGGAGGAGGAGGAGGAATAGAATGGAATGGAGCTGGAAGGGACCGTGGAGGTCTTCTAGTCCAACCTCTGCTCAAGCAGGACATCCTATACTATTTCAGGAGAAGGAGGAGAAGGAGGAAGAAGAAAATGAGGAGAGGGAGGACAAGAAGAGAAGAAGAAGAGGAGGAGGAGGAGGAAGAGGAGGAGGAAGAAGGAGAAGGAGAAGGAGGAGGAGGAGGAGGAGGAGGAGGAGAAGAAGAAGAAGAAGAAGAAGAAGAAGAAGAAGAAGAAGAAGAAGAACCAAAGAAGTTTCTTGGATGAGAAGCGAAATGCAGACATCTTCTCTTTCCTCCCAGAGTTGACACTTGAGGGAAATTTTGTCCACAACTGAGATTGTGAGGGAACTTTTACAATCTCACATCCAGCAAGAATGATATAGTGGAATAAGAGAAATTGGATAAGAAGTTTCAGGGTGGGGAGGAGGAGGAGGAGGAGGAGAAAAAGAAGAAGAAGAACCAAAGAAGAAGAACCAAACAAGCTTCTTGGATGAGAAGTGAAATGTCCTCAAGAAAAAACAAGAAAGTCCCGTTGCCTCTTGAAAAAGCACCTTTGGGACAACCATGACCTGGATGACTGAAAACCTCCATAGACATTTAACAAGACATGAGTTAGGCGTGGCATATCCTTTCTTCCTCTCGCGAGCAAGTCAATGCATGCTATGAAAAGATTATCTCCGTGCTTTCAGAAAAAAAACTGGTAACCAGTAGGAAGAACGCCAGGCTGAGTTCTTCTCTGCGTATGCCTCCCAGCCTGTCTGCACACCACGTAGTATATTTATAACCTGCTCTACACCAGGGCGGGAATGCAATTAATAAAAATAATAATTAAAACCAATGAAACAACGTGTGTGTTTACGCCAGCCAGGCTCTTTAAACAATTACAACCTCAGACAAGCGATTTCCAATTTTCCCCAAAGGGTTCATTAGCCCTGCACCCTCCGTTCTCTGCCTCTGTTAGAAGATTGCAAACTAACTTGGTTTTTATACATTGATGTGTGTCTCTCTCTCTCGGCTGAAGTGGGAATTGAGTTCACGCTGGTACATCTATTATGTATTTGTAACTAAATAATTTTTATGCCTTACTGAAAAAAAAAAAGGAGAGGTTTAATTACTTTTTTTCCTTCTCTCTCTGAATCAGTTCATTTGATCGCGGAAGTTAATTTAGTTTGGGGGTTTAATTTGGAATGCGGAAGAAAAGATTCTCCTTGTGGATACTTCTTCTCATATCCATGAAGTGAACTTTGAGATTTATTTATGAAATGTAGATCTTTTGGGAGGAATTTAAAGGTTGATGTAGTGCCTTCTAAGCTCGGGTTCAGGGAAGATTTTTTTAAAAAATTTGATTTATATGCCGCCCTTCTCCGGAGACTCAGGGCGGCTTACAATGCGCTAAGCAATAGCCTTCATACTTTTGTATATTTATACAAAGTCAGCTTATTGTCCCCACAATCTGGGTCCTCATTTTACCTACCTTAGAAAGGATGGAAGGCTGAGTCAACCTTGAGCCTGGTGGGATTCGAATCTGCAATAATTGCAGGCAGCTGGTATTAATATCAGGGTGCTTTAAACCACTGTACTACCAAGGCTCTTTTAAAGAGCCACTGTACTACCAAGGCTCTTTTCTGTTCCATGTTGTCATGGAACAGAAAGGCACCAGAGCCTTTCTAGGAGCCTGGGGAGGGCGAAAACGGCCTTCCCCACACTCCCAGAGGCCAGAAATGCCCCGTTTCCCAATTTCTGGTAGGCCTGAAAGGCCCAAAAATCAGCTGGCTGGCATATGCACGCACGCTGGAGGTGAGCTAGGGCAACGCTCACGTGCCCACAGATATGACTCTGTGTGCCACCTGTGGCACGCATCTCATAGGTTCGCCATCACGGATCTAGGATCTGAATGGAAATGATTTTCTTCTACATCAGGAAGCTGATATTATCTTATTTTGAGTGTTTTGAAGAAAGAACAGTCAAGCCTAAGGGCTTAGAAATGTAAACTGAAAAAACTGAAAATGTAAACTGTAAACTTAAAAAAAAAACGATTTTTTTTTAAAAAAATTGCAGACATTGGAGGAGAGTGATGGCTTCAGTCATAAGCATTCCATTCCAATTTTACCCTTATATCTTCTAAGAATGTTAGAGAAAAAATCTCTTTCCAGAGACCGGGCACAATCAATACAGGTTTTCTGCCCATCTCTTCGTGCTACAGGATTGCTTTGATATGATTAAAGTTTACTAACCTCCTTTTTCATTGTTTTCTTGCTCCATCTCCAAGGATCAAGCTTGGAAAATGAAATTTAACTAAAGCAGCTTTATCAAACTGAATTCAATTGGACAAGTTCCTAATTGGGAATCATTCCGAAAAATGCCTTCATTAGGAAACATAGCCCTTTCTTTAATTTAAATTGGGTTTTTTTACACAATGGAATACACACACACACACACACACACAAGGGCTATCTTTCATGTTGCTAGAAATATTTTGTAAATGCTTCCTTCTCCTCTCTGTAGACCCCACTCCCTTCTAGCACTGAATATGTTACTTAGTTGGGTATTGAAACGTGCAGAGAGCATCAAGGACCCTACAGTTCTCCTCCTCCTCCTCCTCCTCCTCCTCCTCCTCCTCCTCCTCCTCCTCCTCCTCTCTGCAACCCCCACTCCCTTCTACGCACTGATGTTCCCTAGTTGGGTAATGAAATGTCTTTAAGAAAACCACCAAGCTTGGAAAGCACCAAGGACTCCACAGTTCTTCAACTCCTCCTCCTCCTCTCCATAAACACCTCTCCCTTTTAGCACTGATGATGTTCCCTAGTTGGGTAATGAAATGTCCTCAAGAAAACCACCAAGCTCAGAGAGCACCAAGGACCCCACAGTTCTCCTCCTCCTCCTCCTCCTCCTCCCTCCCTCCCTCCCTCCCTTCCTTCCTTCCGGAAGGAAAAAAATAGTTGCTAACTGTCCCTTGGCATTTTCCACAGTTAGCATAGTTGGGGGCTATTTTGGACTTTCCAAAACAAAGCCAGAACTCCCCATAAATAATAACATTAGATAACGTCTCCTTTGAGTCCAACTCATCTCTATTCCTGCTTAGTTTTGCGGGCAATCGAGATTGGCTAAGGTGCTCCCAATACATCAGCGGACTGCTCAGCTTAAAAGAATGTTTAAAAACACAGAAACACCAGGAGTTAGTGACACTCCCTTCAAGCAAAGGAGGAACATCAATATTCGGCTCGGCGCTAAACAAAATCTGAGAAAATCGGAATAAATTAGCACATCTCCCGAGCATCTGCTCTTCCAAAAAGCTGTTGCTGAGGCAACAGAATTTGAATAACCAAGAAATAATTAGAAATTATCCTTTTCAGAAAGAAGTACTTAAACTGAAGATTCAAGAGACTGTTTTCCCCTCTCCTTGCCTTTAGTATATCATCTATTAAAATGTTTTAAACTTAAAAAACGGTGATGTGGCTTGACATTTCAATTTTGATGAAACAACATAAAAAAAAAAATTCCAGTTGCTAAAGCATTGGCAGTTCCTAAGCCTCTCTCTGCGGCTGAGTTTAAACCAGGCGTGATCTTGTGGCTTTGAGTGCCAATTTTTGGCTAAGTCGCCTTAAGAAATGGAGACCTTTTACCATTTGGTGATAAATTCAAACTCTCCTCATCTCGCTGGTTTTGGAGCCTTTCTTTATACCCATTTTAGGCACCGATTTAGCCTAATATTATTCATTTCTGGGCCTGAAGAAATGTGACGTCTTTAAAGGCATTCTAATAGATTACAGATTAACAGAGTTGCAAGGGACTTTGTAGGTCATCTAGTCTAACCCCCCGCTCAAGCAGGAGACCCTACACCATTTCCGAAAGATTTGCAGTCCAGTCTCTTCTTGAAAGCTTCCAGTGATGAAGCTCCCACAATTTCTGAAGGCAACTTCCATTCCATGGGTTGATTGCTCTCACTGTCAAAAAAATTCTCCTTATTTCCAGGTTGAATTTCTCCTTGATCAGTTTCCATCCATTGTTCCTTGTCTGGCCTTCGAAGGCTTTGGAAAATAGTTTGACCCACTCCTCTCTGTGGCCCCTCAATCTTTGCAACACTGCTATCATGGCTCCCCCTGGTCCTTCTCTTCACTAGACTAGCCATGCCCAGTTCCTGCAACCGTTCTTCATATGTTTTAGCCTCCAGTCCCCTAATCATCCTGGTTGCTCTTCTCTGCACTCTTTCTAGAGTCTCAACATCTTTTTTATTGTGTGGTGACCAAAACTGAATGCAGTACTCTAGGTGTGGTCTTACTAAGGCTTTATAGAGCAATACCTCCCTTGATCTTGATTGCATCCCTCTGTTAATGCAATTTAGGATTGCATTGGCTTTTTTGGCTGCCGCCGCGCACCATTGGCTCATATTTAGCTGGTTGTCCACTTAGACTCCAAGTTCCCTCTCACAATTACAATTACTCTCTCACAGTTACTGCTAATAGTTCAATAGGTCCCGTTTTTTACAAGAGCGTTGAGTGACAAGATCCATCTTTTGATCTGTTTCAGCAATCAATCCTCACGTAGGACAACCTCTTGTCTTCTGTCAGAGCCTCATGATCTTGCCATCATCTTGTCCACCCAGGGATGTGATAGCGTTGAGTCCCCCTAAGTTGCATCTGTCTTGAAATAGACTTGTCCATCTTATTGCAAAGTCTTCCAAAGGAGCTTCAAGAATGTGAGGTTTTACTGAGGTTTTGTCCCTTCCAACTGTTTGTAGAATAAAGATAATCGAGGAGAGCAGAAGGTAAGATTTCCCCAAACTTCTCCTCTTTTTTCATTGTCTTACACCTTAGGATTCCAAAACAGGTGGTCCTTGACTAACAACAGTTCATTTAGTGACTGTTTGAAGTTACAACGGCACTGAAAAAAACCCAATTTATGTCTGTTTTTCACACTTACAACCACTGCAGCAAATTCAGATGCTTGGCCGTTGACTCACATTTATGACAGTTGCAGTATCCCAGGGTCATGCAACTCCCTTTTGCGACCTCCTGACAAGCAAAGTCAATGGGGAAGCCAGAATTAATTTAACAGCTGAGTTACTAATTTAACAACTGCAGTGATTCATTTAACAAATGGGGCAAGAAAAGTCATAGAATGGGGCATTTGACAAATGTCTCTGTGAGCAACAGGAATTTTGGGTTCAGTTGTCATAAATCAAGGACTACCTGTTGAAGTGGGGAAGTTTATCACCTGGCGTGTCTGAAATTCTCATTTTGAAGACTTACTTCTTTAGCTCTGATTTCCATTTTCTTGTTTATTAGACTGTAATGATGAGTTTTCCTTGAATTTCTTTCTTTCTTTCCTTCTTTCTTTCTTTCACCTTTCTTTCTTCTTTTTTCTTTCTTTTCCTTCTTACCTTCCTCCCTCTATCCCTCCCTTCCCCCTCCCTTCCCTCCTCTGTTTCCTTCCTTCCTTCCTTCCTTCCTCACTGCTTTCCTTCCTTCTTTCCTTCTTTC
>WNWU01013721.1:3355250-3368990 GCA_012654045.1 Ptyas mucosa
CCTTCCTTCCTCACTGCTTTCCTTCCTTCTTTCCTTCTTTCCTTCTCTCTCCCTCCTTCTTTCTTTCTTTCTTTCCTTCCTTCCTCACTGCTTTCCTTCCTTCCTTCTTTCCTTCCTTCCTTCCTTCCTTCCTTCCTTCCTTCCTTCCTTCCTTCCTTCCCCACTGCTTTCCTTTTTTCCTTCTTTCCTTCCTTCCCTCCATTGCCCAGGGACCCTGCAACCATCCTAAATATGAACTAATTGTCAAGCTTCTGAATTTTGATCCTGTGACCATGGGGATACTGCAATGGTCGTAAGTGTGAAAAATGGTCGTAAGTCACTCTTTTCAGTGCCATTGTGACTTCGGTCACTAAATGAACTGTCGTAAGTCGAGGACTACCTGTACTTCACACACACACACACACACACACACAAAGGAAAATTGTCTGCTTATACAGCTTTATGCCGTATAACGCATAACAGCTTACCATGTATAGCATAATAACACATTTGCCTTCATTTGACAAATTGTTTTTTGTTTTTTTTATATTTTTTTTTATTTTTTAAACAGAAACAACATAAAAAACATCAGCCTTCCAAACTGTTGGAGACAATATTTCGATCGGTGAAAATCATTTCGTGTTCTCAAAATTTTTAAATTCTCATTATATGACAAATATTCTTACCTCTAACTAAAAAAAACCAACCCCCCCAAGTGCTTAAACATTTTATCCAAATTTCATTTCATATATAATATTTCATCTCCATACTTTATTATCTATCCATTCGTAAAATAGCTCCCATATCAAATAATATTGTTTGTCTTCCTGTTCTCTTATTTCAAATGTCAATCTACTCATTTCAGCACAATCCAACATTTTCTTAATAATTTCTTCATCAGTAATCATCTTCTCTCTTTTCTAGTTTTTTGCAAATACAATTCTAGCCTCTGTTTATATATTCACAATTAAATATTGTAATTCTTTGTTAAATGTCTCTGGTAAGATCCCTAATAAAAATATCTCTGGTTTAAAATCAATATGTCGCTTTGTCATTTTTTCCAACCATGTGTGTATCTTAGTCCAAAATCTCTTGTTGTGTCTGTTGTGTATATACAGTGATAGACCCTAAAACTTTCTTTTTGATTTTATTTCTTTTTTAGCATGTGTGTCCTCGAACCCACGATTAAATTGCAACAATATCTTTTCCTTTCCTTTCTTTTGAGTTCCTTCCCTAGCCTTTTCTTTTACAACCTTCATTCAATTACCTCTTCGTGGATTTATCTGACATTTGCAAGGCAGCCTGTTTCCCCCCGTCTTAAAAGTATGACTAGGCCATTAAACGTGGAAGTAAGTGATGTTTAATGAGTGATTTGTAATTACTTTTAAACGAAAGCTTTCTCGCTGCAATCATGGAAGTATCGTCTAAGTAGCCCATAGATCTCGTTAAAGACTCAAATCAAACCGGGTTTTGTTTAAACAATGCGGTTTATTATGGCTCTATAAAATAATGATTGGTGTCAATCATAAGTCAAGCCGATAAATGATTCTTTCGCATTTGAACTTGGAGCAACGTATTCTGTGTTGCATGTTCTCAAAAGGAAAAAAAAAAAGAATTACTTGTGAAGTATCTCCATTTCAGGACAGACTGAGTTGGGTGTTGGCTGTTAGGAAGTAAGGATTGCTTTCTGGTGCAAATTATGGAGGAGTCAAATCTGGTTTGTAGCTGCAGATAAAAGGCAGCCTCCTTTGGCAGTTGGCGCCATCCCATCGACCATGGCCTGGAAGTAAGAAACACAGAAATGTCAATAAAAGAGCCAGAAGTTATGGGTGCTCCATCATTGGAGGTTTTTAAGAAGAGATTGGGCAACCATTTGTCTCAAATGGTATGGCACTTCCTGCTTGAGGAGGGGTTGGCGTAGAAGACCTCCAAGTACCTTCCAACTCTGTTTTCTATTCTATTCCTATTTCTGTTCTAATTCCATTCCATTCCATTCTATTCCTGTCCAGTCCAGTCCATTCTAGTCTATTGTTCTGTCCCCGTCCTCCACCCACACAAACCCACACAGACAGACGAGGGTTAAAGGAGTAGCACACACACGGAAGGTTCGTTATCACGGCTTGGCAGCCCTTTGTAAACCGGCTGCCAAGGTCTTTACTAAACAAGGGGGGGGGGGGAAATACCTCCACCAGATAACAAAACACGTACACACCAATTGAGGGAAATATAATTCAAAAGTCCAAATCTTTCCAGCCGGCTGATGCTTAGCTGCAAGGACTAGCCAGGGTAAAACTTTGTCCGTCACAGAATTCCAACTGCTACCCCACTCCTTTATAAAACCTGTGGGGTGTGGTCCTGTGACTCAGCTAATCCCTGGCACGCTTCCTCATTTGTTGGGCTCTCTTATCACGCTGGCACTGGCGTGGGTCCAGCCACCTCTGGCCTTTCTCATTATCCTCCGACTGATCGGAGACACCTGGCTCCTGACTCATCTCCTCTCCTTCGGCCAGCAGCTGATGAATTACCAGGGAGGAGGAGCTGGGGGAGGGAGGCCTGGCTGGCTCCCCTCCCTCCTTTTCGGAGCCTTCTTCCTCCGATGCGATGGCCTCGGGGGTCGGAGCCACAACATCTATTCTAGTCTATTCTACATGCCTGTAGCCAAGCATTTGAAATCTGATTCAGTAACCACGGGGATGCTGTAATGGTCAGAAATGTGACCAACAGCTGTAAGTTCACTTTTTTCAGTGCCGTTGTAACTTTGAATGGTCACTAAACGGACTCTTATGAGGACGATCTGTATCTCCAGTCCGTAGTCAGGCCTTTGTAGTAATACCAAGACTTGCAAAGTAAAAAAAAAAAAACCCAAAAAACCCCTCTCTGTAACTTAAACCCTCTACAGCTTGTGAAAAGATCAAAAGATTCTACAGTTACAGGTCCCAAATATTTGTGGAGAATACCTCCTAAACTGATTTGCAAGCAGACATGGACATTCAGGTTTAGGATCTGTTGAATTGTGCTACCCACGATATTAAAAAGAGAACTGAGGGGACGCTGAATGAAATTTGTCCTGGCGCCATCGGTCCATTGAAGAGAGCCACCCTGGAGAAACATAAAACGAGAATTGAACGAAATCAGGGTTAACTACTTACCCGTAATGTAATCCGTTCACCAGGAATATTCGCATTAAGCAGGATTGAGATTGACTAGCAAAGGGATTGAGTTGGACCCAGTGGTGAAATCTAACATTTGTTAGTACTGGTTCTGAGGGCGTGGCTTGGTGGTGGTGGGGTAATGTGACTGAGTGGCTGTGGCCAATTTTTTTCTTTTAAAAGCCTCTGCCGATCAGGCAACTCAGCTTGGATCGTCAGAGGCTTTTAAAAGCATTTGAAGATCCCAGCTGAGCTGCGCGATCATCAGAGGCTTTTTTTTTACTTTTAGAAGCATTTGTTCAGCTAAAGAGGTTGTAGAAAAAATGCTTTTAAAAGTAAAAAAAACCCAGCCTCTGATGATCGCGCAGCTCAGCTGGGCATGGGGTGGGGGGGGGGCAGGGATTTTTGCTACCAGTTCTCTGAACCACCCACCTCCATCGCTACCGGATCAGGCGATCCGGTCCGAACCGGGAGCATTTCACCCCTGGTTGGACCCCATGTAGGTAGTCTTTGACTTATGACCACAACCGAGCCCAAAATTTCTGTTGCTTAAGTGAGGCTATCAGTGAGTTTTGCCCTATCTTATGACATTTCTTGCCATCGTTATTAAGTGAATCACTGCCGTCGTTAAATTAGTCATCCGGTTGTTAAGTGAATCTAGCTTTCCCGGTGACTTTGTGATCCTCAGGGAGGCTGAAATGGTTGTGAATCACTTTTTTCAGTGCCGTTGTAATCTTGAACCGTCACTAAATGAACGGTTGTAAATCGAGGACTCCCTGTATGTGGAATTAGGTATCCATGGTTGAGAAGACCAGGAGTGGCTGCATAATTCATTAGAGGGAAAAGAAAGTCGGCAAAGAAATTGAATTGGAAGGAATCTGTTTTCAGCTGAGTTTACTCTAGTTCTTCCGAGCTCAGATGAATCTTTCAAGTAGCTTAAAGCTTGTCTGAAATCTTTTTCTTTTAATGATTCATGACAGCAAATATGGTGGGGTTTTTTGTTTTTTTTTCTTCCTCCTGAACGTGCTGAAGAACTGACTTTTGAAGTCCAAGACCTGTTTTGGATAACTGGTGCCTGCAGGAAGATGCTACCTTGACATCCACGTGATGAAACATCTGTGGTGGTATCATCCTTCAAATGACGGCATTGTATTCTTGTGTCCCAGTGAGTAGAGCAAGGACGTGTCAACCCCTGAGGTAGATCACATCCAAAATTGCATTCCGTATCAGAATAACAGAGTAACAGAGTTGGAAGGGACCTTGGAGGTCTTCTAGTCCAACCCCCTGCTCAGGCAGGAGCCCTTACACTGTTTCGGATAAATGGCTGTCCGGTCTCTTCTTAAAAACCTCCAGTGTCGGAGCACCCACAACTTAGCACAAATAATACTAGGGTTGGAAGGGATCATGGAGGTCTTCTAATCCAACCTCCTTCTCGAGCAGAAGACCCTATACCCGTGATGGCGAACCTATGACATGGGTGCTACAGGTGGCATGTGGAGCCATATTGGTGGGCACGTGAGCTCAGTTCCGGCACACATGTGTGCGCTGGCCAGCTGATTTTCCGGCCTTCTGGGCTCACCAGAAGTCAGGAAACACACTGTTTCCGACCACGGAGGGCATCTGGGGGTGGAGGCTGTTTTTGCCCTCCCCAGGCTCCTAGAAAGGCTCTGGAGCCTGGGGAGAGCGAAAAATGGGCCTACCAGGCCCACCGTGCCATCACGTGCCAAAAGTGGAGGGAGCACGGGGGGGGGGCAGGGTGCATAGAATTATGGATGTGGGCACGCATGCGTATGACCCCAAAATGCTCCCCCCACTTTTGGCCCGCGATGGCAAAAAGGTTCGCCATCACTGCCCTATACCGTTGCACAGAAGTGGTTGTCCAATCTCTTCTTAAAAGCTTCTAGTGAAGGACAACCTACAATTTCTGAAGACAAGACATTCCACTGGTTAATATCACTGTCAGGATATTTCTCCTTCGTTCTAGGTTGCTTCTGTCTTTGATGAGTTTCCATCCATGGCTTTTGGTCTTGTCTTCTGGTGTTTTGGAGAATAGGTTGACTCCCTCTTCTTTGGGGCAGCCCCTCAAATATTGGAACATTACTATCATTCACCCCTAGTCCTTCTTTTCAATAAACTAGGTATACCCAGCTCTTAGAAGGGACGCTCAGTGGCTCAGTGGCTAAGACGCTGAGGTTGTCGATCGAAAGGTAGGCAGTTCAGCGGTTCGAATCTCTAGCGCCGCATAATGGGGCGAGCTCCTGTTACTTATATCAGCTTCTGCCAATCTAGCAGTTCGAAAGCACGTAAAAAATGCAAGTAGAAAAATAGGGACCATCTTTGGTGGGAAGGGAACAGTGTTCTGTGAGTCTTTGGCGTTGAGTCATGCTGACCACATGACTACAGAGATGTCTTTGGACAGCACTGGCTCTTCGGCTTTGAAACGGAGATGAGCACCGCCCCCTAGAGTCAGGAACGACTAGCACATATGTACGAGGGGAACTTTTACCTTTACCTTTACCCAGTTCTTGCAGCTGTTCTCTGTATGTTTTATCCTCCAGCTCCTTAATTATCTCTGCAGCTCTTCTCTTTTTCTAGGCCAGGGTCTCAATATTTTTTTTATATTATGGCAACCAAGTCTGGTCTTCTTTAATTGAGATCACCTGTAAGAACACAGTCTCCTTCAAGGTTATCTTCTTGGGGCATGTCACATTTTTCAACTTTCAATTTCCAAACATTAGGGGGTGACATGCCTTGGGGATTGTAAAGATATTTTGGTTACTTTAGTATAATTTAGATGTGCAGGGTAAGTAACTACATAAAGTGTCATAACTTTTTAACATTTTGTTTGTTCCATCCTTACATTCTTCAGTAAAGCACAGCATTTGTGTGGTGACGATGACCTCCTGCACATTTTATCACTTGTTCTTTGCCAAGTTGCCAAGGTCCTCATGGATGGTGTGGCCACCGGAACTCTTCTTGTAGCTTCATTCACCTCTGTAAGCATGAAGGGACAGATGGTCCTTGCTCCTTTCCTTCTGACCTTCCTCAGGTTGAATCAGGAGTCATGAAGAGAACCTCGAATTGCAGTCAATTGACTTAGGACTTCTGTGTAAACTTGGTTCTCCTGGACCCTAACTACAGAGAGGATGATTGACATCATCAATGAGTAGAGTTAGTGTCCTTCCCTTCGTAAACTCTAACTCAGGGGGTCTCCAAGCTTGGCCACTTTAAGACATGTGGCCTTCAACTCCCAGAATTCCTCAGCTGGCTGAGGAACTCTGGGAGTTGAAGTCCACAAGTCTTAAAGTGGCCAAGTTTGGAGACTCCTCCTCTAACTCAACTGAGAGTTGAGGTTGAAGGCAGAAAAGAAGGATGGCATGGGATGGGGTTGGAGACGCCATATTTCTAATTGTATTTCCCCAATAAGGCTGGTTGATCTGTGAAGATGTATACGCCAGGATGGCTCAAAGACTTTATAAATATAGTTGTATTGTACATATTAGACACATTGATGTCTAATTCCTTTATTCCTTTTCTGATAAGAAAAGGCTACTATCTATGGAATGGAAGCAGTTAAGGGTGTTTCGTCCCATTTTGAAGATCCATGCAGCTAAACGTATAACCAAATTGAATTGGAAAAATATCTAGGCAGCATTTTAATATAGAATCATATACAATACCATATATAAGGAGTGGTGCGTTGGCCTAGAGGTGGAGCTCTCGCCTCACAACCAGGAGGCTATGAGTTCAATCTTAGATAGAGACAGATATTTCTCTCTCTGGGCACAAGGAGAATATATCTGCATATATATTCAAAACTCTGCATATATATAACAAAACTCTGCATTGGAGACAGGAAGGGCATCCGGCCAGTAAATATTCTGCTAGCTCCATTCAGTTGCCAAGACTCCACCCCACAAGGGATTATGGGGTCGTTAAAAGAAGATGGTGAGAGTACCGTATATATACTTTAAAAGCAGAAATAAAAAATCTTAATTGATTGATTGATTGTTTGCTGCTATTAGAAAGTGGACCTCAGGGCGGCCAGATGTTTTTAGGGTTGGACATACCTTTTGGTGGTTTCCTCCTATCCAGAAAAGGTTGTATTTTTGTGCTCTGTTAGTGGCCAGTTTCACCAGAAAGTCATTGTGTTCGGCACTTGAGATGCTGGTCAGGTGTCCACCTGGGATAAAGCTTTGGCAAGTCCTCTGGAAAGAAATGATCGGAGAGAGGGAGATAACCAGGACAAGGGTGAGTTGAAGGTGTGGTTCAGGACAGAGTGTGTGTGTGAATGGCATGAAGAAAGAGGAAAGAGGGAGGGAGCTAGGATAGGGAAAGGGAAAGAGAAATAAAAGGAAGATGTGGAAGGGAGAAAGGGAGGCAGAAAAGAAGGAGGGAAGAAGGAAGGAGAGAAAAAGAAAGGAATCCGTGAGAGAAGGAAAGGGGAAACAGAGATAGGAAGGAAGGAAGGAAGGAAGGAAGGAAAAATGAAAGGGAAGGAAGAAAGAAAGGAAGGGAGGGAGGGAGGAAGGAAAGAAGGAAGGAAGGAAGAAAGGAAGGAAGGAAGGAAAAATGAAAGGGAAAGAAGGAAGGAAGGAAAAAAGTCAAGCAAAACAGAATAATAAGAATACAAGGGAGGCAAAAATTAAACATTCCATGAACCAATATATCTGAAATATCAAATGGGGCTAGAGAGCCCTGTGAATGAATCTTCCCCACTCCATGAAAAGCCTAATTTTTTACACACGGAGAAAAACAAAACTCTCTATGTTGCTGGTGTCAATGTTTCCTCCGTGGAAACTCCACGGTGTAAGGATGCTTGTGCCAGTAGTCCACAGAGGCGTGTGTTTGATGTAAGATTTGAGTCCCTCAAAGCTCCCTCTCCTCCCCCAAAATGTCCAACTTTGCCGCCTGCTTTGCTTCACAAAAGACAAGGTAATAAACCACACCCCACCCCATCTTATTCTGCCCTCATCATGGCTGCAAAAAAATAAAAATAAAATCCAATTATAACGGGCTTTTTGTCTAAGCCAATTTTATCTGGAAGTGAGGAACAGAGGCTGAATAAAAGCAATGAATAATAATTTTTTTCAAAAATGGTCCATATAACCCTGATGTGAATATCCTGCCCATCCAGGCTAAAAAAAGATCAACCAGAAGCAAAGCGTATTCACACATGGATGCCTTCAATTTACACAATCCAAAAGCTTTTCTGCCTCTTGAAACGGCTATTCCTGGTAATAAGAAAAGAGGAAGCGAGAAGAACCAATTTAATCACAGATACGAAAGCAGACCTGGCATGTCCTACCAAGACTTGGCTGGATGAAGAAGGACAGGAGGCCTCGCGGAGATCTCTCCAGGTGGATTTTACGCTTGGCGTCAGATCTAACTCAGATGGCCTCAAACGTGAGGCCTTGTTTGAGATGCTGGACCAAAAGGAAAACTTGGCTGTTGTTGTGGCCTGTCAGCCGCCGGTTTCTCCAGCAGCCGAATCAGAGGAGGAGGAGGAGGAGGTGGGGGAGTCAGGATCAGCATCAAAGCAACCTGAGAGCTCCGAGGGGGAAGAGGGAATCGAGCTGGCAGAGAGAGAGAGAGAGACAAAGGCAGAGCCTGGACCATCCGTCAGTCCTCAGATGGAGAGTCAACAGCCCCCAGGTCTGGAGGTGGCTGATGAGGAAGAGGAGGAACAGCTGGGTGCCTGACGCATGGATGCACAGAAGGCAGAGGAGAGGAGAGCAGTGGAAATCTATGGGCCGGTCCTTGGGACAGAAGAGCCACTGCTGCTAGCAAAGCCCCTCCCTAGCTCTGGGGATAAAAGACAAAGGGCGGAAACGAACAGGTGTGGCAGACAACTATTCATCTTCTGGACAGATGGACATGTTAGCCTGCAGTGAGAGAGAAACTTTTTGCCGGGGCTCCTGGCGCTCCTAATTAAAGGAATCTTTGAGTTCACTTCAGAGGGCTTGTCGTGTTTGGGGAGCTGGGTCAGAACAGCTGTCCATCATTGTCCTAACCCCCATGGCTGGCCCCACTGGGAGCATAACCTTCCTGTTTTTGGTGGATGTTTCCATGAGCCCATCAGCATGAACAAATCACTTCCTTGTGAAGGAAGTGGAGTCTTATGAGCATGTTCTACCTCTTTGATGGATCCAATAGGTTTCCTGCCTGGAACAATGGAAGCATTTCCCAGCAATCTGGAGAACAATTCTGTTAGGGATCTTGCTGACCTCTTGAGAGTCAACATGTCCTCATCTACCAGGATCTAATGGATCGAGTGCCTGATGGTGGCAGTTTTTTGTAGCATTCTCCTTCCTCTGCAACTTCTCGTTTCCTGCTATGTACAGCAGGGGTGGGTTTCAACATGTTTTACTACCAGTTCTGTGGGCATGGCTTGGTGGGTGTGGCAGGGGAAGGATACTGTAAAATCTCCATTCCCTCCCCACTCCAAGGGAAGGATACTGCAAAATCCCCATTTCCTCCCAATCAGCTGGGACTCGGGAGGCAGAGAATAGATGGGGGCGGCGCCAGTCAGAATTTTTACTACCGGTTCTACTCAAAATTTCCGCTACCGGTTCTCCAGAACTAATCAGTACCTGCTGGAACCCACCTCTGATGTACAGGTAGTCCTTGGCTTATAGCCATTCATTTAGTGACCATTCGAACTTAACAATGGCATTGATAAATGTGACTGTTTTACACGCTTATGACCGTGGCTGTCTTCCCCAGTTGTAAAACGGGGGAAAACTCACTGAACAACTGTCTTGCTTAACAACAGAGCTGTTGAGCTCAATTGTGGTCATACATCAAGGACTACCTGTATATGAGTCCAGTCTTATGGCCTTCCAGATGTTGCTGAAACATGGCTTATCCAGAGGGCCTTCGGATCTCCCACATGTTGGATACCATGTCTTAATTTTAACTTGGAATTTTAATCCTCGTGTAATTTTTATTGGCAACCCTTAATTTCTGTAAACCAGACAGACCTCAGCTAATTTCAGGCAGTTGGATAAATGTTACACCTAAATAAACAGAATAAATAAATGAAATAAACTAATAAATAAACTAAATAAAGAGAAGAGTTGGTTTCAACTGAAGGATGATAAGTCCTATAAATCTCCCTTGAAGTTCTTGTGAAGGAGACAGGATGCTTGGGTAAGAAAAGCCATCTCTGAAAAGGACTATTGAGAAGATGTCAATACCTCAGCGTCTGACCATGACTGTTGCTCCTGAACATATATGTAGCAGTGGTCCATGTAACTCATCCAGCCATCTCGACAACCTCCTTGACAGAATGAGTTTTGGTTTTCCAGGGCAGAGTCAGGAACCTCATGCTTCACAACAGGAAGTTTGTTTTGAATGCCAAAATTTAGGGAAAAAAACCTTCGACCGCGGGGCTGGATCCGATGAGCTCTGGTACCTTTGAAGAGACAACCAAATCAATAATAAAAAAAGAAGCAGCCCCAACCAGTTCCCACAAATGGTGGAAAGAGCCCAAATCAGCCACCCACAAAACTATCTATAGAATTCTCTCGCTCTGTCTCTTTCTTTCTTTCTTTCTTTCTTTCTTTCTTTCTTTCTTTCTTTCTTTCTTTCTTTCTTTCTTTCTCTCTCTCTCTCTCTCTCTCTCTCTCTCTCTCCTTCCCTCACGCTCTCTCTGTCTCTGTCTCTTTCTATCTCTCTGTCTCTCTGTCTGTGTCTCTCCCTGTCTTTCTATCTCTGTCTCTGTCTCTCTCTGTCTGTCTGTCTCTCTGTCTGTCTCTCTCTCTCTCTCTCTGTGTTTCTCTCTGTCTCTCTCTGTCTGTGTCTATGTCTCTGTTTCTCTCTGTGTGTCTCTGTCTCTGTCTCTGTCTGTCTCTTTCTCTGTCTCTGTCTCTCTGTCTCTGTCTGTCTTTGTCTGTCTCTTCTCTCTCTGTGTCTCCCTGTCTCTCTGTCTCTCTCTGTCTCTCTCTCTGTCTCTTTCTGTCTCTGTCTTTCTGTCTTTGTCTCTCTCTGTCTCTCTCTGTCTCTCCCTCTCTCTGTGTCTCTCTGTGTCTCTCTCTGTCTCTCTCTATGTCTGTTTCTTTCTCTCTGTCTCTCTCTCTCTGTGTCTTTCTCTGTCTCTCTGTCTCTCTCTGTCTCTCTGTCTCTCTGTCTCTGTCTCTTTCTCTTTCTCTGTCTCTGTCTCTGTCTCTCTCCCCCCTCTCCCCCCACATGGCAGTTTACCCCTCATCCCCTAGCAAAGGGTAGTTGTGATAAAAAAAACCCAGAAGGCATGCATGCCCCTTTAATGTTAAAAATCCTGCTGAAGTCTGATATAGTTAATCATGCTATTAATTTATCTTTTCCCAAACAAGATGCACTATAACCACAACAGCCATATGTTCTTCTTGCTCTGGATTTATTATCACACGTAAATTTCCATAAATCCTGAATAATATCGGCCATGCCGGCTAGGGATTATGGAGGTTGTAATGCAACCGTCTGGCTCAGTGGATGCAATTCCACGAGATCACGAAACCCGGGACTCTGACCTTCAAAAAGCAGGAGAACCAGTATTGCCGGCAAGAACCACAGAAGAATTTGCAGCCTCATTTCCATGTTGTGGGTCAAAGTTCACCTAACACAAAGAGAGAACATATGATGGAATTTAAAACTGAATTTATATTGCCTTACCTGTTCTTAGGAGGCAAAACTCACTCATTTTTACAGATTAACAGAAAATTACAGATTACAGAAAACAGTTCAAGGTTGACTCAGCCTTCCCTCCTTCCGAGGTGGGTAAAATGAGGACCCAGATTGTTGGGGGGCAATAGGCTGACCCTGTAAACCATTTAGAGAGAGCTGTAAAGCACTGTGAAGCGGTATATAAGTCTAAGAGCTATTGCTATTGCTCTTTCTTTTTCCTTTCTTTCCTCCCGCCATTCCTCCTTCCTTCCTTCCTTCCTTCCTTCCTTCCTTCCTTCCTTCCTTCCTCCCTCCCTCCCTCCCTCCCTCCCTCCCTCCCTCCCTCCCTTGCTTGGTGCACAGTGGTTAGAATGAAGTATTGCAAATAGACTCTGCCCACTATCAGCAGTTCGAGCCTGAACAGCTCAAGGTTGACTCAGCCTTCCATCCTTCTGAGGTGAGTAAAATGAGGACCCAGATTGCTGGGGGCAAAAGGCTGAGTCTGTAAACCACTTAGAGAGGGCTGTAAGGTACTATGAAGGGGTATATAAGTCTAAGTGCTATTGCTATTACTCTTCTTTTTCTCCTTCCTTCCTTCCTTCCTCCCTCCCTCCCTCCCTCCCTCCCTCCCTCCCTCCCAGTGGTTAGAATACAGCATTGCATGCTGACTCTACCCTCTGCCAGGAGTTCGATCCTGACCAGCTCAAGGTTGACTCAGCCTTCCATCCTTCCAAGCTGGGTAAAATGGGGACCCAGATTGTTGGGGGCAATATGCTCACTCTGTAAGTCGCTTAGAGAGGGCTTAAAACACTGTGAAGCAGTATATAAGTAAGTGCTATTGCTATTCCTTCCTTCCTTCCTTCCTTCCTTCCTTCCTTCCTTCCTTCCTTCCTTCCTTCCTTCCTTCCTTCCTTCCTTCCTTCCTTCCTTCCATGGTGCACAGTGGTTGGAATGCAATATTGCAGGCTAACTCTGCCCACAGCCAGCAGTTTGATATGTAAGTCTAAGTGTTATTGCTAGTGCTGTTCCTGCACAGTTATCACTTATTTAGCATTGACCCAGTTGCTTTGACAGATAACTAGAAAGCAAAGTTTCTCCAAACTGTTTTTTTTTGGGGAGGTGGGAACATCTGCACCAGAGAGACGGCACACGCGTGGCATACATAAGCAGCCGCGGTCCTACCAGCCTCCCGTGAACATCTTGCCATTCGTTCTGGGGATTGCACAATTAGAAATTGTAATTATGGAACACATTTGCACGTGCTTATGGAAATCCCGGCATGTGCAGCAAAGGCTCACCCGGGAAAAAAACATCTACCTCCCACGTCATTTAAGAGTTTTTCAAAGGTCTAACCCAGGACTTTGAATTGGGCCGAGGAGATAATTAACAATTTGTGCAGCTGTCTGGAAATGAGCGCAAAGGTATTCTGGAGGTCCTTAAGGCCTGTCAATCAGTTACCGGGGACCACCCTGGAGAAGAAAACATTCTGCAATAATCATAAGTTAGTCTGTGTGGCACGTTCAGTCTTCAGAAGTCAGGATAGATATGATAGCCCCCTTCAGATACCTTAAAAGAGATGATTTAAGATTATTTATATGCACCTGAGGGCAGGACAAGAAGCAACGGATGGAAACTCATCAAGGAGAGAAGCAACCTAGAACTAAGGAGAAATTTCCTGTCAGTTAGAACAATTAACCAGTGGAACAACTTGCCACAAGATGTTGTGAATGCTCCAACACTGGACATTTTAAAGAAGATGCTGGATAACCATTTGTCTGAAGTGGTTGTAGGGTTTCCTGCCTAAGCAGGGGGTTGGACTAGAAGACCTCCAAGGTCCCTTCTAACTCTGTTATTCTATTTCAAGAGGCACCTGTATGTCTTATTGCATATCAATAGCTGTTTAATATAGAATGGAATGGAATGGAATGGAATGGAATGGAATGGAATGGAATGGAATGGAATAGAATAG
>WNWU01013721.1:3369090-3384884 GCA_012654045.1 Ptyas mucosa
GAATAGAATAGAATAGAATAGAATAGAATAGAATAGAATAGAATAGAATAGAATAGAATAGCAGTGTTGGAAGGGACCTTGGAGGTCTTCTAGTCCAACCCGCTGCTTGGGCAGGAAACCCTACAACCACTTCAGACAAATGGTTGTCCAATCTCTTCTTAAAAACTTGCAGTTCGCAACTTCTGGAGGCAAGTTATACTGTCCCTGTGCATATACCTAGACTTCTATATGAAGATTTGGAATGATAGTAGGGACGTAGAGAAGCAGCTTTAAAAAAAAAACAGCCAGGGGGAATTAAAAGCCATGACAAATGCCCCCAATTAAACAAAGCACCTGTATTAAGAATCACCTGTTCCGTAGAAGTACCTGTTTCGTAGGTCTTTCCTTCTCCTTCCTAGATTTTTGGCTGTTGGCAGGCAGTAAGAGAGCTAGTGTGACTCCGGTAGGGAAGTCTCAATTGATTCAATGCTTATATACTTTCTACTCCTTAAGCAAAGAAAGGTGGATTCCTGTAGTTGGCTGCATTGTTGATTTTGCTAGTGATCCCTAAATGTTTTAGAAGCACTTGAAGTCTCTTTTGCCGTCAGGTGGGCACCTACCAATACACAAAGCAGGATGAGATGGAGCCATCTCAGCTGGTGCCATGGAAGAAGTTCATGGGGTTGACAAGAGGCACCGTTCAATGATCAGGAACTGCAGAGTGAAATGAAGATGCTGGTCTATTGGTTTTCTGTCCATGAAGCGGACAAAAATCTGCTCCAGTTACTCTAAAGCCTAAACCCACATTAGGAGGAAAGTCATAGTTTCGTGTTTGTGAACAGACTGACATTTTAACAGAATAAGAGAGTTCGAAGGGGCCTTGGAGGTCTTCTAGTCCAACCCTGCTCAAGCAGGAGACCCTGTACCCGTGATGGCGAACCTATGGCACGCGTGCCACAGGTGGCATGCATAGTCATATCGGTGGGCATGTGGGCCCACCAGAAGTAGGGAAACAGGCTGTTTCCTGCCTCCGGAGGGCCTCGGGGTGGGGTGTGGGGTGGGGAAGGCCTGTTTTTCTCTCTCCCCAGCTCTCCCCAGCCGCCAGAGAAGTTGGCAAACGGGCCGTTTTCGGCCTCCGGAGGGCCTCTGGGGTGTGGGGAAGGCAGTTTCCACCCTCCCCAGACTCCTAGAAAGGCTCTGGAGGCTGAGGAGAGCAAAAAACAGGCCTACCGTGCCATTGCATGCCAGGAGCAGGGAGAGCGTGGGAGAGTCATGCGTGGGGGCAGGACACATAGAATTATGGGTGTGGGCACACGTGTGCGTGACACCCCCCTCTGCTCCTGGCACGTGACGGCAAAAAGGTTAGCCATCACTGCCCTATACCGTTTCAGACAAATGGCTGTCCAATCTCTCCTTGAAATCCTCCAATAATGGAGCACCCACAACTTCCGGAGACAGGTTGTTCCACTGGTTAATTGTTCTGTCAGGAAAATTCTCCTTAGTTCTAGGTTGCTTCTCTCTTTCATGATCTTGTCACTTCTTGTCCTGCCCTCTGGTGTCTTTGGAGAGTAGTCAACCCCTCCTTCTCTGGGACAGCCCCTCAAATAACAGGATGACAGACCTGGAACAGATCTTGGAGATCTTCTAGTCCAACTCCCTGCTTGAGCAAGAAACCTTATACCATTTCAGACAGGTGACTGTGCAATCTCTTCTTTAAAACCTCCAGTGATAGAAGATTCATCTGGTGGCAAGCTGTTCCACTGATTAATTGTTCTCACTGTCAGGCAACTTCTCCTTAGTTCCAGGTTGCTTCTCTTCTTGATGAATTTCCATCCTTTTTTTCTTGTCCTGCCCTGTACTTTGGTAAATAAGTTGACTCCCCCTCTTCTTTGTGGCAGCCCCTCAAATATTGGAAGACTGCTATCATGTCACCTCTAGTCCGTCTTTTGCCACCAATAGCCTCCCACCGACCAGTTCGTTCTCACAGGGAGGGACTACTCAGGGTACTGTCAGTCAAATCATGCCGACTGGCGACTCCCAGGGGGAGGGCCTTCTCTGTGAGGGCTCCAACCCTTTGGAATGAACTGCCCCCAGAGATACGGAATATCCCTGATCTCCGTGCTTTCCGCCGTGCCCTCAAGACCCTGATGTTCCAACAGGCGGGGCTAAACATGAACATGTGAATGATCTTTTAAAATGTTATCTAACTCTGGGTTTTATTTAATTGACCAAACTAAGTAATAATTTTAATTAGCAATTTTATGATGTTTGTATGTCTATATTCTTCTTGGTTGTACACCGCCTTGAGTCCTACGAGAGAAAGGCGGTATAGAAATATAATTAATATATATACTGTATATATATAGTCCTTCTTTTCATTAAACTAGACCTACCCAATTCTAGCAACTGTTCTTCTTATGTTTTAGCCTCCAGTCCCCTGATCATCTTGGTTGCTCTCCTCTGCATTTTTTCTAAAGTCTCAACAATTTATCAGATTCCTGAATAACTTCTGCCATTATAAAAAGTATCTTAGTTCATTAAAGACAGCGCCGTAGATATGGAGCAAAGCATCATTAATATCAGTGAAACCATTAATGTCTACCTTTATTTATAACTATTGATAATTCTCATTTGCTATCGTTCCTTAGTAGCACAAGCTGACATCTGGTAAAAGTAGAGATTTTGGTTTTTATTTCCTGCAACCAGAATTACAGGAAATTATCACGGGGCTGTATCATTCGAGAATGTGAATGTGAGAAAAGGACTCTTCCATTAAAAAAAAAAAATCTTATTTAGAGAAATGTAGCATTTCAGAGGAAAGGGCTGACTGGTTTTTATTCCTACGAAGTGTTTTCTTAAATAAATATGACTCCATATTTATATTTGACAACCAATGCAAGCTGAAGTTTGATTTAGTACAGGTTATTTTTGCGTGAGAAAAAGGTTTAAAAGAGAGAGACATAAAGGGATCACGTCAATATTTACTCTTGCTTCCCAGAATAACACTCCTTTCAGGATGTTTAAGATTCTGTTCAAGCTCAATTTAGCACACACAATTGTGTGGCCCTTTGTTAAACCCGATTTTAATATTTAAGTCATTAAATACTCTTGGGTGCCACTAAAGAACCTTAGGATGCATTTGCACTTTTTAAACATACCTTTGAGGTGATGAATTTGGATTGGCACCAAATATTTATCATCGATAAAAGTGGTTTTTGTTTTCCTTCTCCTTTATTCTGTAATCAGATAGACTTTTGCTCCGTTAATTCTCAGAAATAGGAAGCATTGTAAAATAATTGGAAGGTTGCACTCTTATGACCGAAGGATTCGTCCCAAAGAAAGAATCTCCAAATTAAGAGGGTGAGATGATCTCACTTTAGCAGGGAAAACACAAGCTTGAAAAGCCTTTAAAGGTATGTGAGTGTGTATGTGTGGGTGTGTATAGACACGGGGCAGGAAGATCAATGGACCAGAAGGTGGAACCACCATGAGGCTGACTTAAGAAAGCATCTGCATCAACTCTGCAGCTGGCAGTTGTAAAAGAATGGCACTTTTACAAAAAGAAAATGTTGGAAGTCAATCAATCATAATAGAGCTCAAAGGGACTTTGGAGGTCTTCTAGTCCAACCCCTGCTCAAGAAGGAAAACCTATACCATTCCTGCCAAGTGACTGTCCAGTCTCTTCTTAAAAACCTCCAGTGATGGAGCACACACAACTTCTGGTGGCAAGTTGTTCCACTGCTTAATTGTCCTCACTGTGGTGGATTTCCAAGGATCTGTGATGATTTTTCACCCTCAGAATCAGAATTAGAATAGAGCTGGAAGGGACCTTGGAGGTCTTCTAGTCCAACCCTCTGCTCAATCAGGAGACCCTCTACCATTTTAGAAGTGGCTGTCCAGTCTCTTAAAAACCTCCAGTAATGAAGCATCCGCAACTTCTGAAGGCCCAATTCTGTTCCATTGGTTAATTGTTCTCACTGGTTGCTTCTCTCCTTGATTAGTTTCCATCCATTGCTTCTTGTCCTGTCCTCTGGTGCTTTGGAAAATAAGTTGACCCCCTCTTCTTTGGGGCAGCCCCTCAAATACTGGAAGACTGCTATCATGCCCCCCCCACTCCTTCTTTTCACTAGACTAGCCATACACAATTCCTGCAACCGTTCCTCATATACAGAAGATGTTTTAGCCTCCAGGCCTTTAATCATCCTAGTTGTTCTTCGTTGCACTTTTTCCGAAGTCTCAACATCAAAGTCTGAACAAGAAGAATCCAAAACTCAACCCAAAGATACAAATGAAGTCTATGAATTGTGAAGGAACATGGGAGACAAGGGCATAGGAGATCTTCGTAGATCATCCCTCATAACCAATGGGGCCAATATAGATGGAAGAGTTGAAAGTCAACTGGCCAAGAAGGCAATCAGTAGCTTCAGAGTATTGCCATAATCTAAAGGAGATTTTCTATCCTTGCAAAGAATATGGAGGAGAGGACAATAATAACAGAATAACGGTTGGAAGTCACCTTGGAGGTCTTCTAGTCCAATGTTGTTATCAAATTCGGCATGATTTCTGGCACATTCTGTTGTTGGCAATTAAATCCTGCTGAGAGTTAACTTCCTACTGCTTAAGCCATCTATGAAAGTCGTGTTATTTTTAAAAGCAATTTCTTTGCCCTCCTTCCTGCAAACCCTTTGGAGAATGTCAACATGCTCTCCAACTAGATGCTGTAGGAGAAGAGATAAGAGGAGCAGAAGAACCCATATTGGAAAGGAGATAAACATGTCTTCCATCCCCTTCCTAGCTGCTTTGTTTTGTGACCTCCAGGGAAGGGCTTAGAATGAAGCCGTTGGCCGCATGTTGAGTCTTTGCCCAGCCTTCTCCCATAGGTGGAATTCTTCTATATTTTTGTCCTTCTTCACATCCCTGCCTGGATCTTTTGACTTCACAGAACGGAATAACGGAATGAGTTGGAAGGGATCTTGGAGGTCTTCTAGTCCAACCCCCTGCTCAGGCAGGAAACCCTGTAGCAGTGATGGTGAACCTTTTTAGCACCGAGTGCCAAAAAGGGAGCATGTGTGCATCTGGGCTGCAACCTGGAAGAGGGACTGCCGAGGGTGCATGCGCGAGCCCCAAAATGAACTTCCGGTTTCAGCCAGCTCCTCTTCCGGGTTTCTGGCACACATGCGCATGCGATGAACTTCTAGTTTCCAGCACTGCTGCATGCAAAAAGGCCAGCTGATCGTCGTGAGCGCATGCACGCCAGAAACCCGAAAGAGGAACGGTTGACACCACATTCTCAACAGGAGAACTGGGCGGACTTGCTACCATTCACAGAAGTTGTTTATAATAATATTATAAAAAGATTTCCTTTCGATATGTGGTTCAGTAAGTCTTTCATCAGTTGGAGGGAGTAGGTATTTTGTATGCAAATAGCGTTCATGGATCGAAAATCGATACACAATCGTAAGGTGCCATCTTTCTTTTCTTTAAATAATATTGGGGCGGCCATGGTGGATTTCGCAGGCTTGATGACCCCCCTGGCTGGGTTGGTGTCAATGTACTTCCTCAATTCAGTCATCTCAGCCGGTGTCATGGAATACATTCTAGGCTTTGGCAATTTAACCCCCGGCTGTAATTCGATGGCGCAGTCTGTGGGCCGGTGAGGGTGCCACACGCATGCCAGGCGACATGGCTCCGCGTGCCACTTTGGGCACACGTGCCATAGGTTCGCCATCACGGCCCTATAGCATTTCAGACAAATGGTTGTCTAAACTTTTCTTTAAGACCTCCAGTGTTGGAGCATTCACAACTTCTGGAGGCGAGTTGTTCCACTGATTAATTGTTCTCGCTGTCAGGAAATTTCTCCTTTTTTTAAAAAAAAATATTTTATTTATTTTTTCAAGCATATATAAGATAACAGGTAAAAGTATAAACATAATTTGAATACATGAAAAGAGTAAGAGTAAAAAGGAATATTAGGACAGGGACGGGAGGCACGCTGGTGCTCTTATGGACGCCCCTCACAGACCTCTTAGGAATGGGGAGAGGTCAACATAGACGGTCTAAGGTTAAAGTTTTGGGGGTTTGGGGATGAGACCACAGAGTCAGGTAATGCGTTCCAGGCATCGACCACTCTGTTGCTGAAGTCATATTTTCTGCAGTCGAGTTTGGAGCAGTTTACCTTGAGTTTGTAGCTATTGTGTGCTCCTGTATTGTTGTGGTTGAAGCTGAAGTAGTCATTGACAGGTAGGACATTGTAGCAGATGATTTTATGTACTATGCTTAGGTCAGACTGAAGTCGACGTAGTTCCAGGTTGCTTCTCTCCTTGATTATTTCCCATCCTTTGCTTCTTGTCCTGCCTTCAGGAGTTTTGGAGGATAGGTTGACTCCCTCTTTTTTATGGCAGCCCCTCAAATATTGGAAGACTGCTATCAATCACTCCTTTTCCTTCTTTTCATTAAACTAGACATATCCAGTTCCAGCAACCGTTCTTTATACGTTTTAGCCTCCAGTTCTATCTGGTTTTTCAGCTGGCTTCTCTCCACTGGCCAAATGAGGTTTCATTCTAGAATAATCCAGTTGACAAACAGACAAACAGATATTTGAGAAATGACAAGGCCAGTCCTCTGAATTCCTACCGAGAGAAACATGTCCTCATATTTTCGGAAGATCGCTAGGATTCAGAGAACTGGCCTTGTTATTTCTCAAATTTGGTAATAATTATGTAGGGCAACCAGATCATTCTGCAGAGATTTAGCTGACCAAAAGTTTCAGAGGCAGCTTTAGCTCTTTGCTGTCCTCTAGCGCCGAATTGAATTTGAGTAACCCAGTTCTGGTAGCCGGAGAGGATATTTTCCAGTAAAATATGCCATTTGATCTTTGTAATCAAAGGAATAATGTTTGGTGTGCATTTTAATCCAGGAAGAGTAATGGATAGCATTTGGTCTGGGGATTCAAACTGAGGGATGTGTGTCATTCAAATCTGTTTACTATTTTGTTTTATTTTGTTTTCTCAGTCATAAGATGGAACTGTAGCTGTGTAGCCAGAAAAACGAGGGTTTGGGCCACAGATGAATTTTGCTTACTGACAGCCCCAATTCACAGTGCTCCAAAGGGTTGTATCTATATTAGATGGCAGCTATCGGTCTATCATCTTCCCTAATTATCATCCTTTTATTAAGTCTCTCTCTCTCTCTCTCTCTCTCTCTCTCTCTCTCTCTCTCTCTCTCATCCCTTTATCAACTATCATCTGTGTCTGTCAATCTATCATCCTATATCTCTCTCTCTCTATCGTCTCTCTATCATCTATTGCCTGTCTATCATCTCTATCTATCTATATTTGGCTCCTGGGACACAGCAAGTCCCATTGCGATGCTGATGAACCCCATCGACAGTGGAGCTGATAAGGAATGGATTGCTCATTGACTGCAGAAGAGAGACAGTCTATCTTTTTGTGTGTGTGTGTGTCTGTCTGTCTGTCTGTCTGTGTTTCTCTCTTTTTCTGTATCACTTTCTCTCTGTACCTCTCTGTCTTTCTTGGTGTATGTCTGTCCGTCTGTCTGTCCATCTGTCTGTCCATCCGTCTGTCTGCCTCTCTCTACCATCTATCTATCTATCTGTCTGTCTGTCTGTCTGTGTGTGTGTGTGTGTGTGTGTGTGTGTCTGTCTGTCTATCTAATCACTTTTGTCTCTCTCTCTGTTCCTCTCTCTTTCTTTGTATCTATGTACAGTATCTATCTATTTATCTATCAATCATCTATCATCTATCATCTCACTTCTGTCTCTCTCTGTCCCTTTTTCTTTGTATCTATGTATGTATCTATCTGTCTATCTATCTATCTATCTATCTATCTATCTATCTATCTATCTATCCATCCATCCAGCTATCTAGCTATCATCTCACTTCTCTGTCTCTGTCTCTCTGTCCCTCTCTTTCTTTTTTTCTTTCTCCCTCCCTCCCTATCATCTATCTATCATCTATCTATCCATCATCTTTTTATCATCTGTCATCTATGTCTGTTTGTCAGTCTATTATCTTATCCATCCACCCATATATACGATATAGCTATCTCCTCTTGTTATAATCCCCTCATCATCTCTCTATCATTCTCTCTCTCTCTCTCTCTCTTATTTGTTGTGACAGGAAAAAATGGCCAATTAGCTCTAGCATGATGTCTACAAATCACCTCAGCAATGTAGCAGACTATTTGCCCATTACAATTCATCATTTGATACCCCAATTCTGTCAATATTCTCAAAAGGAGGAGAGTTTGGGAGAAGCACCCAAAAGGGATTAATTGACCTAGTTAGCTAACCTGAAAGAGGTTCTATTTAACCCTAAATAGACCCAATGGTGCCCAGTCTAACTAAAGTTTGCCTGATCACCCAGTTAACTCAGTTTGACTCCAGAGTCTTCCAAGAAAAAGAACTGGAGAGAATGAATGAAAAAAGAACCCAAAGCTTTTCCAATATGTGACGTATTGAGCTGAGGACTGAAAGAATGGACAATCCATTCCTCTTCTGATAAATACAGATTTATCACATCCGCCATGCAACCCCACTTTTAAGGCAGTTGCTAGGAGAAAAGCAAAGGTTTTAATGGTCAGATTTATGCCACTAGGAACAAAATGAATAAACCAGTCTCCCTGTTTACAGCTAGTCAAGAATTGCTTCAGGCATTAAGCCAAATTCAGCCAAATTCAGAGCTCCCTCCCTCCCCCCCCCCATCTCTCTCCACTTTTTCTCTCTGTATGTTTGTGTTTTGTGTGTGTATGTGTGTTGCTAGGTTATTAGTCAACACAACAGGCAATATCATGAAGGTTCTTGCAAGACAGTGGATCTAATATTAATATCTGTCTGGTAAAGAAGAAGCATTTTTTGCAAAAGCTGAGGGTAAGTCAATAATGAACGAATTGGATTTCATATTGAATCTTTCAAACCCGGCTGGGTGGAAGAAATTGACTAGATATTTGCAAGTCAATGCCCCTTTTGCTGCATCCTTCAGCTCATGTATATTTTAGCCTCAGCTGTCAGACGACAAAGTGTTTGAATTGCAGAGAGAAAGCGTTAGGTTAGCTTTGGCTCCAAATAAAAATAAATGTATTTGGTGCAAATATATATATATATATATATATAATTAGGTGCGTCAATCTGCGGAATATAACTATACTTTATTCTTTTTTTTCTAAGTTTCCTTCTGGAGTATTTGTTTTAGCCTCACAGCCAGCCTGTAAGAGAGATTAAACAGTGATGGGAATTAACCCGAGGTTAACTAACTAAACAAGGAGAGAAGCAACCTAGAACTAAGGAGAAATTTCCTGACAGTGAGAAAAATTAACTAGTGGAACAACTTGCCTCATGAAGTTGTGAATTCTCCAAAAACTGGAAGTTTTAAAGAAGAGATGGACAACCATTTATGTGAAATGGTATAACGTTTCCTGCCTGGGCAGGGGGTTGGGCTAGAAGACCTCCAAGGTCCCTTCTAACTCTGTTATTCTATTCTATTCTGTTCTGTTCTGTTCTGTTCTGTTCTGTTCTGTTCTGTTCTGTTCTGTTCTGTTCTGTTGTGTTCTCTTCTCTTCTCTTCTCTTCTCTTCTCTTCTCTTCTCTTCTCTTCTCTTCTCTTCTCTTTTGAATTTTGAGGGCAAATCAGAATTTAGGTAGCTCTATTCTCAGCATAACACAGTTGGAAGGGACCTTGGAGGTCTTCTAGTCCAACCTTTTGCTGAAGCATGAAACTCTATTCCACTTCAGACAAATGGTTGTCCGATCACTTCTTAAAAACCTCCACTGATGAAGCCCCCACAACTTCTGGAGGCACAATCACAGTGGTGCTTTTTCAGACCTTAGACCAAACTTCTAAGCATCTTCCTATGATTTATGTTCTTTAAGGAGAGTCATTCTTTTAACTGGTATTTTTCAAACCTTCCGTGTGATACCTTCAATAATGGCGACAAAGACCGCACAAAAAATATTTTTCTACCAAATCAAGTTACGCTGCTCTTGCTTGCTTGCTTCTCTAAAATCTAAAGATAGGCATCCAAAAGCAGATTGTTAAATGCATCTGCAGAGATGCAAACCATCTTAAACTGCATGAAGCTAAATAATTCTCAATATGTATCTTGAGAGAAGACGATTGTTTGGCTTCTGTTTGAGACGTATATATTATTAGGTCCTTCAATCTGCGGAATATAACTATAATTTATTCTTTTTTTTCCAAGTTTCCTTCTGGAATATTTGTTTTAGCCTCACAGCCAGCCTGTAAAAGAGATTAAACAGTGATGGGAATTAACCCAAGGTTATCTAACTAATCAAGGAGAGAAGCAACCTAGAACTAAGGAGAAATTTCCTGACAGTGAGAACAATTAACCAGTGGAACAACTTGCCTCATGAAGTTGTGAATTTGCACGTAATGTTCAAATTAGACATCTATTGTAGGAGAAGAGCAAGGATTGGCCTGGAGATAACGCTTACAACCTTGGAACTTCTAGTTCAAGATCCTGTTTCAAAAGTCCACCAGAAAGGGAATTCTTGAGACCTTAGGGTTCTAATTCAAAACTTCGAATTAAAATATATCTTGTTTACAATTAACAGAGTTGGAAAGGACCTTGGAGGTCTTCTAGGTCCAACCTGCAACTCAAGCAGGAGACCCTATTCTATTTCAGACAAATGGTTGTCCAATCTCTTCTTAAAATCCTCCTGTGATGGAGAACCCACAACCTCTGCCATTCCACTGATTAATTGTTCTGACTACCAGGAAATTTCTCCTTTGTTTCTAGTTTGGTTCTCTCCATGATTTATTTCCATCCCTGGTTTCTTGTTCTGCCTTCAGGTGCTTTGAAGAATAGGTTGACCAAAGCACCTGAAGACAGAACAAGAAGCAACGGATGGAAACTATTAGAATTACAGTAAAGCAAAGCTGTCCACAAAGGTGGACTTATACTCCAGGAAGTATAAGTCATCTTGGACCCTACATAACGTTCCGTATCTGCACAGAGATAGAGATTAGAAATAGAGATTAGAGACAGAGATCCGAGATATAGAGATAAAGATGGAGACGGAGATTAGAAATTAGAGATTAGAGTTTAGAGAATGGAGATGGAGAGTGGAGATTAGAAATTAGAAATTAGAGAATGGAGATGGAGATAGATTGGAGATTGGAGATTAGAAATTAGAGATTAGAGGATGGAGATGGAGAGAGAGAGGGGGAGGGAGGGATAGGGATAGGGAGGGAGGGAGAGAGAGAGAGAGAGAGAGAGATCGATCAATGTTGCACAATGCAGTAACACAGCTGATTTTTAAAAATAAAGCCAGGAGCCAAATGTACATATTTTTTGGTTTATTTTTACCATCAACAGCTCCTTTCCTACTTGTAATTTGAAAACAGAGGAGATGGGAGAACGTGAGAGGCAAAATCCTAGCAAACACCACTATCCTAGATTGCCATGCGTACAAGTTCCTTCAAGTGAATGGGACTCATTCTGGATGAAGGTATCGGAGTTGGTTACCTTTCAATTTACGGCAGTGGTGGAATTCAATTTTCTTTACTACCGGTTATGTGGGCGTGGCTTGGTGGGCGTGGCAGGGGAAGGATACTGCAAAATCCCCGTTCCCTCCCCACTCTGGGGCCAGCCAGAGGTGGCATTTACCAGCATTCCGAACTACTCAAAATTTTCACTACCGGTTTTCCAGAATCTGTCAGAACCTGATGAATAGCACCCCAGATTTATGGGAATCTGAAGTCAAGTCCGGCACTCTTATGGCCCTTAGGAAGTCAATTTCTCAGTGCTCGGAAGAGGTGGGACAATGTGCTTTGGTTCACAAGGTTCCTTTAACCGTTGAAACAAGCACATTCCTGAAGGAAGCTCCAACCTAATTGGCGGACTATTCCTTAAACCGCCTGTTTTCATAATTTGCTCAGGGCGTAGATGGGTTAGGGTGTTGTGGGAATATTGGATAGGAGTCAGGCTTGGAGCAAAACAAACTCCATGCAGTCAGTCACGTTGGGGGATTAGCTGAAAAGCGTGCATAGAAACAGAAATAATAGAACTAGAAATACATAGAAATAATAGAAATAGGAATAGGATTAGAAATGAAATGGGAGGGAGGGAAGGAGGAAAAGGAAAGGAAAGGAAAGGGAAGGAAAGGAAGGAAGGGAAGGAAGGAAAGGGAAGGAAAGGAGGAAGGAAGGAAGGAAGGAAAGAAAGACAGAAAGAAGAAAGAAAGACAGAAAGAAAGAAAAAAGAAAGACAGAAAGAAAGAAAGAAAGAAAAGATGGGAAGGGAAGGAAGGAAGGAAAAGAAAGGAAGGAAGGAAGGAAGGAAAGACCAAGAAAGACAGAAAGAAAAAAGAAAAAAAGACAGACAGACAGACAGACAGACAGACAGAAAGAAAGAAAAAAAGAAAGAAAGAAAAAAAAGAAAGAAAGAAAGAAAGAAAGAAAGAAAGAAAGAAAGAAAGAAAGAAAAAAGACAGACCACACTGATCATATGTGACATTTATGAGCTGCTGCATTCGCTTTAAAAGCATGGGGTGTGGTTTGATTTTTATTCTCTCAACAGGCATTTGTCACTTTAAAGGAGAATACTTGTAGCTCAGGGTTGACATGATGGATCCTCAGTGTCCTCTGAGCTTCGTTGCTGTCTTGCAGGCGTTTCCTCACCCAAACTAGGTAACATCATCACTGGCGCTGATGATGTTCCCTAGCTGGGTCATGAAACGTCTGCCAGAAAACAACCAAGCTCAGAGAGCACCGAGGTCCCCATAAGTCACTTTTTTCAATGCTGCTGCACCAGATACATTTGGCTGAATTTGGCTATAAGTTCGAGGTGTAGCCTGTATTGCGCGGAGGAGGTTGATCAATTCTGGATTGTCCTGTCTGCCATTCCTAACCAGACCGGTCCTTGCCTTGGCAGGGTTTGAACCCAGGACAAAAACGCTATTTTTATAGCATCCTGAGCATCTACGACAGCTGGGGGCACCGAGAAGCCTTGTGCCGCCGATACATGATCAGCCTTCAGCGCCAAAATGAGCTGGGTGAGTATTTTGCCGACTCCGGCATCGGCGATTCAGAGAAATTTGGAGAGCCACAGGGATTACAAAATTTGGGGATTACAAGGCCGGTTTTATGGGCCGTGAAAGCGCATCTCTCTCACAGCCGGAGCACACGCTGGTTCAACAGGCAAGGTTCACGCAGCCTTCGGCCAGAAAGCTTTGTTCCACTCAGCAGGGCCAGGACGAACATTCATGCGCGATGCGCCTTTGTGCTCTCTGATGCTATTTATGCCACGTCAGTTTATCTTTAGTGTCTACCCACCACCATGCTCCAAACACGCCCCCAGCAGCTGAAAAATAAATGCTTTGCAGTGAATCTTTCGCTATCCAAAAAAAAGAGAAAAATCCGACTTTGGTAAAATGCACGAAGTATATCTCCAGGTACACAGGTCGTCCTCGACTTAGGACCATAACAGAGAACAAAATTTCCAGCCGATTCTGTACAAGGCATGAAGGATTTCTCCACATATGCAGGTAGTCCTCGCCTTTGAAGCACAATTGAGCCTCAAACTGTCTGAGACCGTTGTTAAGTGAGTTTTGCCCCATTTGACGGACTTTCTGGCTGCAGACGTTAAGCGAATTGCTGCCCTTGATAAGTTAGTAACCCAGTTGTTGTGAATCTGGCTTCCCTATTGGCTTTGGGTCAGGGGTGGGCTCTACTTAGCTTTACTACCAGTTTGCAACAGGGCTGCGCACTTGCGCTTGCTTCACGCACACACGCGAGCTTCTGCACACATGCGCAGAAGCTTCCTGATGACATCGGAGTCGGTGGGCGGAGCCTCCCGCTGGTTTTACTACCCGTTCTATAGAAGCGGTCCGAACCAAGCGCAACCTACCACTGCTTTGAGTGTCAGAAGGTTGCAAAGGGGGATCACTTGATCCCCTGGGACACTGCAGTGGTCATAAGTATGAGTCAATTGCCAAGCATCCGAAAGGAAGATCTCTCTCTTTATTTAAAGCAAGAAAAGTGTGTGATTTAATCTCTAAAGAAAAAGATTTCTGAAATATTTAAGTTCATTCCTAAATCTTAAATAAATATGATCCTTGATAGGAGAGACTAGACGCAGTGGTGGGATTCAAATAATTTAACAACCGGTTTTCTGCCCTAATGACCGGCTGGGTGGGTGTGGCCATAGTGGGTGTGGTCAGGGGGTGTGACAAGCAGCACCCGGCCTCCTGCACCCCCCTGGGAGCAAAAACAGACCACAGGGGGGACAGGTCACCCCCCTGTACCCCGTTTTTGGCCTAGTAGGCCTCCCTGCAGCCTCCTGGGAACAAAAATGGGCTCTGTTTTGGGCCTGGGAGGCCTCCCTGCACTTATCTGGGGGCCAAAATGGTGTGGGTGGGGACTCCTGGAAGCGACGGAGCAGGAAGGGGCAGGGCCAGCCAGCAATTTAACTACCGATTCACCCGAACTGGCCCGAACCGGTCCGAACCGGCTGAATCCCACCATTGACCAGAAGCAAAAGGCAGTTGGTTCAGCAGACTTTCTCTTCAAAGTTATATTAAAAAATGTTTTTGGTACAGAGGTAATCCTATACTTACGACCACAATCGAACCCAAAATTTCTGTTGCTAAGAGAAATATTTGTTAAGTGAGTTTTGTCCTGTTTTTCGACCTTTCTTTCCACAGTTGTTAAGAACTACTGCAGTTCTTAAAATAATAACACAGTCGTTAAGTGAATTTGGCTTCCCCATGGACTTTGCTTGTCAGTAGGTCACAAAAGGGGATCACGTCATAAGTATGAGTCAGTTGCCAAGCATCCTAATTTTGTTCACGTGACCATGGGGATGCTGCAACAGTCATAAGTGTGAAAAATGGTCACAAATCTCACTTTTTTCAGTGCCGTTGTAACTTTGAATGCTCACTAAGTGAACAGCCGTAAGTCAAGGACTGCCTGTATTGAAAGCAGGATAAACGTGCAATTTAATGTCTAAAGAGAAATGCTTCCAAAATATTTTAAGTTCATTCCTAAATCTGAAATAAATGCCATTCTTGATAGGACAAGGCAGAAATAAAAAGCAATGGATTCAGTAGAGTTTCTCTTCAAAGTTATATTAGAAAAAATATATATTGGAATTGATGTTCTGGGAGGATTTTGACTCAGAATCAGAATCCACAGATGGATAATTCCTGTCTTTGGGGTGAGCCAAACGTCTGAACCTGCAAGCAAAACGGGCCAGAATTTAAATGAGAACCTGCTTTCCTGCCTGAGAATTTCTCTCTTTATATACTGGAATTTGTTAAAATTTCTCTCTCTTTGTTTTTCTTCCAGTCGCACCGATTTTCACCATTTTGGCTTGCTGCCTTTTTTAAAATGTAAATTTTTTTCTATGCTCAACTCACACCCCTAAAATCATTCCCTGCCCCAGTTTGGCTCAACGTTGTTCCTGACAGATAGGTGGCCTTTTTTCAGACATGAGTCTGAGCTGTACTAAAATGTTGTGACTGTGAAGCAGCAACACTGCGTGGTTGATGGCAGAAATGTCCATGGAGAGTCTCAGCCATCCAGATCACGGTTGTCCCAAAGGTTCTCCTCCTTCTCCTTCTCCTTCTCCTTCTCCTTCTCCTTCTCCTTCTCCTCCTCCTGCTCTTCTTCTTCCTCTTCCTTCTCTTCTCCCTTCCTCCTTCCATCCTTTTCCTTCTCCCTCCCTCCCTCCCTTCCTCCCTGCCCCTCCCTCCTCCTCCTCCAACTGGACTTCTCATCCAAGAAGCTTCTTAAGTTCCTCCTCCTCCTCCTCCTCCTCCTCCTCCTCCTCCTCCTCCT
>WNWU01013721.1:3384984-3395812 GCA_012654045.1 Ptyas mucosa
TCTTCTTCTTCTTCTTCTTCTTCTTCTTCTTCTTCTTCTTTCTTCTCCTCCTCCTCCTTCCATCTTTATCCTTCTCCCTCCCTCCCTCCCTCCCACCCTCCCTCTCTCCCTCCTTCCTCCTCCTCCAACTGGACTTTCTTTGTTTTTGCTTGAAAACATTTCACTTCTTATCAGGGTGAAATGCTCCCGGTTCGGACCAGATCACCCGATCTGGTAGCGATGGCGGCGGTTGGTTCGGAGAACTGGTAGCAAAAATCCCTGCCCCCCCCCCCATGCCCAGCTGAGCCGTGCGATCATCAGGCTTTTTTTTTAACTTTTAAAGGCATTTTTTCTACAACCTCTTCCGACGAAAAAATGTTTTTAAAAGTAAAAAAAACAACAATAACCCTGAGCTATAAATATTGTCTTCTGTCATATCTACAAGCATTTTGATACCAGTACCAGTAATTTTTTGGATGCCAGTAGTAGTAATTTACAAGAGTTTAGGCCAGTCATGACAAAACTTTTTCAGCACTGAGTGCCCAAACCAGAATGTGCGTGCAAAAACAGCCTGAAAAACAGTCCGGAAAACAGCCGGAAAAACAGCCGGAAAAACAGCCTGAAAAACAGCCGGAAAATGGCCTGTTTTTTGGCCGTTCTTCGGGCTGTTTTCAGGTGCTCCGGCACCTGGGAAGACCAGCTGGCTGGCATGCCAGAAACCAGAAGAGTAGCTGGCGATGGCGTGCATGCCCACAGAGAGGACTCTGTGTGCCACCTCTGGCACGCGTGTCATAGGTTTGCCTCACAGCTTTAGGCTAATGTAGTTCCCTCCAGGGTATTGGAAAAAATACCCTGGAGGGAAGGGAATAGCAAACGGCATATATTGTGGCCTTGCAAACTACAAGGATATGTTTAGGCCTCAAGGTGAACTGAATACAGATTTAACTGAATCTGTAACAGCTTTATAGGTTTTTCGAACTGAAGTCTCCCTTAGCCATACCTGAACAAACCTGGGCGCTTACATCCATAAGTTCTATTTCTGAATTAGAGTTATTATTATAATTTTATTATTTTATTAGTCATATTTCTATGCCGCCCACTCTCCGAGGACTCTGGGCAGCTTACACCAAAGACAGTATACTAAATAGCCTATTGCCCCCAACAATCTGGGTCCTCATTTTACCCACCTCGGAAGGATGGAAGGCTGAGTCAACCTTGAGCCGGTGAGATTTGATCCGCTGAACTACCAGTCAGCTGAAGTAGCTGTAGCTACTACAGCTAACCACTGCGCTACCTCAGCTCATATTCTTGCCTCGGTTGCAAAACTCGGTTGGAAAACTTAGTCTTAGTTTACTAGTTCTATGAGTAATGAAATATGTGGACAAAACAGAAACAATTACCATAGGAGTAAAACTGGAGACCGTTTTCCCCCCCCCTTTTCTGGGAAACGATAATACGTTTATGGTTTGGCGAACTTTGATGGATGAAATTACAGGCAAACTTCAATTGGGGCTTTCTGACAAATGTAGAATATTGGATCACTGTCTGCTCTAAACCCGCCTGACTTCACCCCGGCTTTAAGAAATGGCTCGGTTTGTTCCAGGTTGGTTTTCTCCTTCAGGAGAAATCAGATCCCCCCCCCACTCCCCCATCATTTTGGAAAGCAGAAAGTTGTTATTCTAAACAACACTTGATTATATCCAGGGGCAGGGTGCTTTTTGTGTGTGTCTGTGTGTCTGTGTGTAAATTATACAGAAAGAGGCCAATCTAAAAGGAATCAGAGAGAGAGAGACAGAGAGATACGGAGAGAGACAAGTAGTATTCAGCCAGTTCGGACTGGTTTGTCCAAACTGGTAGTGGAAATTGCGGGTGGGCTGACCCACCTGCCCCAGCTCTGTGCCATCCTATTTAGGCACTTTGAGGCTGGGCGCATGTGTGGATGGGCACACATTTGCAAACCGGTAGGGAAAGTAAGTGAATACCATCCCTGGAGAGAATGATAGAGAGAGGATAAAATTATTATAGCTAGATAGTTAGATATCTATATCTATCAGAGAGACAGAGAGAGACAGGAGAGAGACAGAGGGGAGAGAGAGAGAGAGAGAAAGAGAGAGAGAGAGAAAGAGAGAGAGAGACAGAGAGAGAGAGACTGAGAAAAAGAGACAGAGAGAGACAGGAGAGAGACAGAGGAGAGAGAGAGAGAGAAAGAGAGAGAGAGAGAGAAACAGACAGAGAGAAACAGAGACAGAGAGATATCTATATCTATCAGAGAGACACAGAGAGACAGAGACAGAAAGAGAAACAGAGAGAAAGACAGAGACAGACAGAGAGAGACAGAGACAGAGACAGAGAGAGACAGAGAGAGAGCAAGACACACACACACACACACAGAGAGAGACTGAGAAAGAGACAGAGAGAGAGAGATTTGTCTCATAATTAAGGCAAGGACAAAGTAGGTCTCTCTCATCTTTCGCGCCTACAATTATTGAAAACCGTGTCACATCACCGCAGGGACGACAGCTGCTGGCAGACCATTCTGGAGCTCTTCTTGCAATTAAGGTGGTTATCTTCCAACTTTGCAGTCTAGGCATGGCAGGGAACCTTCTTCACTCCATCAATTTTTATGGCCTGGCCAACTCACGCTGTCTACTGTTGATGGCTCTCCACCCGTGGTTCAGTAATCCTGGACATTTTTAGTTTTGGGGGTGAGTGTGAACAAAGTAGTAACTAGCTATCAACCTAAGAGTTCGGTTTTCCACCCTGCATCCCTCTCTCTCCCCCGTCCAAAGCTGAGGTTGTTATGGGTTTTTGATCCACCTGACGGTTCCTGACCTCCTTTTCGAACCCGTTTCCAGGGCTCATCACAAAGCAGCAAGTGGGATATTACGCTTCCTTCATCAAAGATTCAAAATCCAGCCGAAGGTCGAAGCGAGGGAGAACGTCTCCCTTGAAGGCAGGTGGCAGGAGAACACAGCTGCATTCCTGTAATCAAATATGAATCAAAGGAGCCACGGAGAACTCTCTCGCCCGACGAGCAAGGATGTATCACGGTTTGGCATTTGGGGAAAATGGGACTCTTTACCTTCTGTCGCTCCGAATTTTGCAAAACAGCAACGGGCACATTGGGAAGAAGAGGTTTAACTTGTTCAGAGAGAGATTCCATCTTAACTCAGGGGTGAAACAGGAGGGTCCCTGTGGAAGCTTCCTTACTGCATCCCCTAAACCTTGCATTAAAACACGTTGTGGAAATATTTGTTAATATTTGTGGCTTCCTTGTTTGAGCTCTGCGGTGTGCGACAAGATGTAAACTCGGGAGGAGATGGGAGCTGAGATTTATTGAGCATTGGTCAGGAGGACATGACATCTGGCGTGCACCCAAAGAGATTCATCCGTGGAATTAGTAATGACCACGGGGGACATCTTGCAAGTTTAGCGTAGCCTCTGAATGCATAATCTTCATTTCGCCATTCATCCTAAGAACAGATTGGTTTTTAAACCCAAATAGGTGCTTTGCACAGATACCATGTTTCCCTGAAAATTACATCCTGTCTTATATTTTTTTGAACCCTGAAATAAGCATTTGGCCTTATTTTCAGGGAGGTCTTATTATTTTGGGGCGCATGGAGCAAGAAGGGGCTCCTCTTGCCGTCTTACCTGATTTCCAACTCTGTCTCCCTAACCCTAACCAGAGGAAATGGCGGGGACCGGCTGTTCATACATTTAAATAATTTTTGGGGAGGGCTTATTTTGGGGGGGGCTTATTTTAATGCATGCACTCCAAAGCCCGATTGGGCTTCTTATCAGGGGATGTCTTATTTTTTGGGAAACAGAGTAGTAGCTTACTTTTATGGAGATCTGGGGATACGGGTTAATCTCAAACGATGACCACAATTGAGCCCAAAATTTCTGTTGCTAAGCGAGACCATTGTTAAGCAGGACTTGCCCCATTTTATGACCTTTCTTGCCACTGTTGTTAAGTGAATCTTCTGCAGTTGTTAAATTAGTAACAGGGTTGTTAATCTGGCTTCCCCATCGATTTGGCTTGTCAGAAGATTGCAACCGTCATAAGTACATGCCAGTTGCCAAGCAGTCTGAACTTTGATTGCGTGACCCTGGAGATGCTGCAATGGTCGTAAATGTGAAAAATGATGATAAATCCCTTTTTTCAGTGCCATTGTAACTTCAAATGGTCACTAAATGAACTGTGGTATGTCGAGGGCTTCCTGTATAAAGGCACATCCACCAAATGTGTTCTGGATACATAGATATGTTCTAATGGAATTAGAAATAGAATTAGAATCGAGCTAGAAGGGACCTTGGAGGTCTTCTAGTCCAACCCCCTGCTCAAGCAGGAGACCCTCTACCATTTCAGGCAAGAGACTGTCCAATCTCTTCTTGAAAACTTCCAATGATGGAGAACCCACAACTTCTGAAGGCAAATTGTTTCACTGGTTAATTGTCCTCACTGTCAGGAAGTTTCTGCGTAATTCCAGTTGCTTCCCTCCTTGATGAGTTTCCATCCCTTGTTTCTTGTCCTGCCTTCTGGTGCTTTGGAGAATAATTTGACCCCCTCTTCTTTGGGGCAGCCCCTCAAACACTGCAATACTGCTATCATGTCTCCCCTAGTCCTTCTTTTCTCTAGACTGGCCAAACCCAAATCCTGCAACCATTCTTCCTATGTTTTAGTCTGATGTCAAAAAACAGGCAGAAGTATGTGGAACTGGATCCCAACACCATAGTTTGAAAGTTTTAAGTAGAGTACGTTGCTTTATTATTGGGTATAAGCTTCCATTTCTTCAAGCAGCTCGATCAAGGTAGTAGAAGCCACGTTTTTGTGCCTGATCGTACAGTTTACACGAGAACTGGTTTGGAGAGAAGAAAGCATTAGTGTGCATAGTTATGGGGGTGGTAGCTTTACACACAAACTCAACCGTGACAGTTCTGTAAACAGATGTTGTTTGTATTTCTCTGTGGTATTAAAATCGCCATGACACCTTGGTAAAACGTTCAAGCTGTCCTGGGAAAGGCAATCTAAGCTTCAAATGTGCTTTGGTAGAAAAACTGGGCGTGAATTCAATAATGAATCCCATAATTTATAATTCAATAATCAAATGATTGAACAATTTCAAGAATTCGATAAACTCCAGGGGTTTAAGGGCTGCTGGGAATGAAAGAAACCTGCAGGGCAATTTTGTAGGAAGATGTCTTCTACTCATTACACCTGAACGTCCCCATGGAGCAGTAGGTGATATGTCTACAGCATCTCTAGGTAGAACAAGAAGCAATGGATGGAAACTAATCAAGGAGATGAGATAACCAACTTAAAACTAAGGACAAATTTCCTGACAGAACAATTAATCCAGACGTTGTGGGTGCTCCATTACTGGAGGTTTTCAAAAAGAGACTGGACATAACAGAATAGGATCTCCTGCTTGAGAGGTCCCTTCCAACTCTAACATCCCTTCCAATTCTATTATTCTGCTATTCATGAGAGAGAGATCCAACCTAGAACTAAGGAGAAATTTCCTGATTAATTGTGAGAACTATTAATCGGTGGAATGGCTTGCCTCCAGAAGTTGTGGGTGCTCCATCACTGGAGGTTTTTAAGAAGAAATTAAAATATAAATTAGAAGAAGAAGTTAATTTGATAATTTGAGCAAAATTTTTTGGATATAACATTGAATTGGACAAATGGGAATAATTATGGAATGTAAACTATAAACTAACAATGTCTATACCCTACAAAGAGAATATGTATAAAATGTTCTACTGGTGGCACCTCCCGCCTGCGCGCCTAGCAAAAATGTTTCTGAATACTTCCCCAACTTGCTGGAAGTGCAAATCACAAAAAGGAACTTACTATCATATGTGGTGGTCATGCCAGAAGGCAAAACAATTCTGGTATGCAATAAGGATACAAATAGAAGAAATCACAAATCAGAAATTGGAAATGAAACCAGAAATTTTCTTACTAGGAATAATTACAGGCCAGTACGAAAAAGAAATAAAATATCTAATTATCCACATACTAACAGCAGCACGGATAATCTTTGCTCAAAACTGGAAATATGAAGACACACCAACGGAAAACAAAATAATCACCAAAATTATGGAATGTGTAGAAATGGATAGACTTACAAAAGAATTACAGGAAAAAGATGAAACAGACTATTATTTAGTATGGCAGAGATGGTATAACTGGTTGGAGAAAAAGAAAGGAATATAAAAATAGGGACACAAAAAAGAGGTTGAAACTTATAGACAAGGATTGGGTACCAATTAAGAAAGATAGTTAATTTAATAGGGAGTTTATGATACTGTCTTATACGTAAATATATAGATGTATAGATAAGAATATAAATACAGTCTACCGATATGACAAATTGGAAAAAGAAGTCGTAAGACTTGATTCATGTTTATTTGTTTTGTATGTTGTATTGTTGTATCTATGTTTGTTCGTTATTTTTAACCATTTTTTTTTAAAAAAAAGAAGAAATGAGAAAGTCATTTGTCTGAAATGCATAGAGTCTCCTGCCTGAACAGAGAGTTAGACTAGAAGACCTCCAAGGTCCCTTCCAACTCTGTTATTCTGTTACACCCCCTCCCCGTGTATCTACACCACTATCCCACCTCAATGGTGGACTTCATTGTGTCCTCAGGATTTTGTTCAACCTTTTTCTAGAACTGTGTTTCTCAACCTTGGCAACTTTAAGATGTGTGGACTTCAGCTCCCAGAAAGAAAGGCGAGAGGTTCCCCTGGCTGGATAATTCTGGGAATCACAGTCTACAAAAGTTCTTGAAGTTGAGAAACGCTGTTCTTGAAAGACCTCCATCCTCAAAGTTCCTTCTCTTCTCCTCAAGGAACTTCTTCCTTTCTCCTTTGTCTAGACCAGGGGTTAGCAACCTGTGGCTCTGAAGCTACATGTTGTTGTTGTTGTTGTTGTTGTTATTATTATTATTATTATTATTATTATTATTCCTATTTCTATGCGGCCACTCTCTGAAGACTCTGGGTGGCTTACAACAAAGACAGTATACTAAATAGCATCTTGCCCCCAACAATCTGGGTCCTCATTTTACCCACCTCGGAAGGATGGAAGGCTGAGTCAACCTTGAGCCGGTGAGATTTGATCTGCTGATCTGCTGAACTAGCAGTCAGCTGAAGTAGCTGCAGTACTGCACTCTAACCACTGCGCCACCTCAGCTTTTACCATGTGGCTCTTTCACCCCTCTGCTGCGGCTCCCTGTCACTCAAAATATGCGTTACAACCACCAATGTGTGACACCCGCCGGCACGCGATTTTTTGAGCTTTTCAACTCCCAGTAGGCCAAACATAGTTAAATCCTAGAAAAGAAAAGTTTCAGAAGAAAACAGAACATTTAATTCAACTACATATGCTAGTTTTGTGGCCGCTCAAGAAATAGTCAGGCACGGGAAGGGTTTTGTGGCTCCCGGTGTTTTCTTTTCTGTGGGAAACGGGTCCAAATGGCTCTTTGAGCATTTAAGGTTGCAGACCCCTGGCCTAGATAGCTGAGTGCTGATCTTCATAGCTTGAACGTGATCTTCCCGGGGAAGCACCAAGTTTACTGTGGGAGACATTTCCTCTGCATTAAATCACCAAAAGTTTGGTGGAGCCTCGTCTTCTCGGTGACCTTTGACGAGTCTCTGAGTCAATATTTTGGTGGGAAGCTGAGAACAAGGGCACCGTGTTGAAACAGTCAAGGCTGTTGCAAATCCAGCAAATGGCTCATTTGCTTGTTTCTCTCAGGGTTGGCTTTTTTTTTTCCTTAGAAGAGACTGGACCTTCAGGCTGCAAAATCACTTTAATCACAACTTCAGCAGCGATTCGGTGGCTGCCTCCTTATTGGGAGTACAAGGTTCCCATACATTGTAGGCGACTATCTAACTGACTGTTCCTGGATTACTCGTGCTTGAGGCGGCTTGTGGTTTGCAACGGCCTTATTTGGGGTTTGTAATCAAAAGAGAGTGGATTAGAGGCATGGTGGGTTTCCAAGGATTTGTGGCAATTCCTCATCCTCAGAATCAGAATCGAGATGGAAGCATCTTGGAGGTCTTCTAGTCTCCTGCTCAAGCAGGAGACCCCATACCATTCCAGACAAATGGCTGTCCAATCTCTTCTTAAAATATTCCAGTGTTGGAGCATTCACAACTTCTGGTGGCAAGTTGTTCCACTGGTTAATTGTCCTTACTGTTAGGAAGTTTCTCCTTAGTTCCAGGTTGCTTGTCTCCTTGATTAGTTTCCATCTGTCGCTTCTTGTCTTACCTTCAGGTGCTTTGGAGAATAAGTTGACCCCTTCTTCTTTGTGGCAGCCCCTCAAATATTGAAATACCGTTATCATGTCCCCTTAGTCCTTTTTCTTCTTCTTCTTCTCAAGACTAGCTAAATCTTTACTTTAAACAAGGTAGAATTAACCAACTTTGGTTGAGTTTCTTCACTTCTTCCTTTGCATTCCACAAACTCTATCATCACTACTACCTCGGTTTAAGTAATATTTGCAAACTGCTGTAGCCATTTCAACACAATTGAAGATCAAAATTCAGAGGCTTGGCAACTGGCATGTACTTATGACGGTTGCAGTGTCCCGGGATCACATGACCAGATTCACTGAACAACCCCAATATTGACTTAACTACTGCAGCGAATTCACTTAACCGCTGTGGGAAGGAAGCTCATAAAATGGGCTTTTTGTGTGCGTGGAACTCACTTAATCACTGTCTCGCTTAGCAACTGAAATGGGGTGCTCCATTGTGGTCGTAAGCCGAGGACTTGTCTGGATTTGTCCTTGACAGCAAGGGGGGGGGCATTTTAAAAATTCACCGTTGGGCACCTGAACTTTAATCATATCTCTCTGGATCCTGGCCCGTCTTGTTAGCAAAACCGGCTGATGGAAATCCCAACAGCAAAATCAATACGGCTTTGCATGTCCCGTAATAGCTCTCTAAATTAAATTGTCAGAAAGGAAATAGAAAAATGAGCCGTGTTCAGGTTGACGTTTGACAAGCCGGGTTATAAATAAGCCGCGTTAAACAGTGCAGGGCTTGGAAAAGCAACCCTTGTTGCTTTTATTCAACGGGGGTCCGTAGCCACCCACCCAGAGGGTTTAATCTGATCTCATTCGGGACTTTGGAGTAATTCTTTCTGTCGTGTTTGTGGCGAACACTCCATGGCTGCAATTAAGGGCCGTCGAAAAACAAATTTCGAGGGATAACCTCGTGGTTTCGGGAGGGCATCCTTGGATGTTGGGAAAATATGTTTGGCAGGAACATTGATCGGTGTCAGGTTTAATGCTTCCTCTGAGCCAAAAGGCACAACAACACCGGAGGCAAAACACTAATTGTTTGGAAAACAGCACCCGCAATACAAAATTCAGGTGGCCTTCATCTTAGGACAGGGGTCAGCAACCTGTGGCTCCGGAGCCACATGCGGCTCTTTGGGCCCTCTGCTGTGGCTCCCTGTTGGGTGATCCCATCACTGCCTGGCCCCACCCCTTGCCCTCCCCTCCCAGTCACTCCTCATCTGGCCTGAGAAGGTAAGTGTGACGGCAGGGGATGGAGAAGCAGTCAGGGCAGAGACAGAGAGATACAGAGAGAGGGAAAGGGAGAGATACAGAGAGAGGGGGAGAGAGAGGGAGGAGGGAGGGAGGGGAGAGAGAGCGATATGTCACAAGGGTTTTGTGGTTCCCGGTGTTTTTAAACAACTGGTTCTCTTCCCTAATGACTGGCTAGGTAGGCGTGGTTAGGGGGTGTCATGTGACTGGTGGAAGTGAGTGACATCAAGTTGGCCACACCCACTCAGGTTTTGTGGCTCCCGGTGTTTTCTTTTCCGTGGGAAACGGGTCCAAATGGCTCTTTGAGTGCTTAAGGTTGCAGACCCCTGTCTTAGGAGCATAATGGAGGCAAGAGAAGTCATACAACGGGGCAGAGCTCACTTCAGAACTGTCTTGTTAGCCGCGGTAAATTTTGAGCTCCGCTGTGGTTGTAAGTCGAGGATGACCTGTCTCCTATTAAGACAACAGAAGGAAACTAATCAAGGAGAGAAGTACAACCTAGAACTAAGGAGACATTTCCTGGCAGAGTGAACAATTAATCTGTGGAACTCCCTGCCTCCAGAAGTTGTAAATGCTCCAAAAAAGCTGGAGGCTTTTAAGAAGTGGTTGGAGAACCATTTGTCTGAAATGGTACAGGTAGACCTGGACTTATAACAGTTCATTTAGTGACTGAAGTTACAATGGCCCTGAAAAAAGTGACTTATGACTGTTTTTCACACTTATGACCATTGCAACATCCCCACGGTCACGTGATCCAAATTCAGATGCTTGGCAACTGACTTGTATTTATGACGGTTGCAGTGTTCCAGGGTCATATAATCCTCTTTTGCGACCTTTTGACGAGCAAAGTCAAGGGGGAAAACCAGATTCACTTAACAACCATGTGACTCATTTAACCCCTGTAGTGATTCACTTACCAACTGTGGCAAGAAAGGTCGTAAAATGGAGCAAAATTCACTTAACAAACGTCTCAACAACAGAAACTTTGGGCTCAATTGTTATCGTAAATCAAGGACTATCTGTAGAGGGTCGCCTGCTTGAGTGGGGGGTTGGACTAGAAGACCTTCAAGGTCCCTTCTAACACTGTTATACTGTTATTCTGAAGATTGCGTATTTACTTAGCAAGAATGGAGATGTTGCAAGCACATAACAGTCAAAGTGAAGGCACAGAATAAATCTCAGTTCCTCTTCCTCCTCTTCTTCCTTTTCCTCCTCTTCCTCTCCTCCTCATTCTCCATCTCCTCCTCCTCCTCTTCTTCCACATCTCCTCCTCCTCCTC
>WNWU01013721.1:3395822-3410680 GCA_012654045.1 Ptyas mucosa
CTCTTCCTTTCCCTCCTCTTCCCCTCCTTCTCCTTCTCCATCTCCTCTGCCACCTCCTCCTCCTTTTCTTTTGGGTTTTCAACACAGTTACGGTGGTGAGCCAAGCTTCTGTTCATTGATCAGCGCTTCTAAACACATTTCTTTTGAGTTTCGAAGTGAGTCCCATACCCTGATACAACCTCAGTTGCTGGGGAAAAGCATAAAGCGAGGAAACCCTTTGGAAGTGAAATCAGATCTAAAATGAATCATTTCCATATACTCCAGAGGTAGACAAGGCAGAATGCTTATGGACTACGACGGCACTGATTAACAGCGTATTACAATATATTTGGTTATATTCAGAAGTAGGCAAGAGATATTAAGTAAGACAAAAAGGCTCATATTTCAGGCTATTCCTACCATAAAAGGTGCTTCAAATTGTAAAAGAGAAGCAGAAGATTTATTTGTTAATTTTCTTCAGCGAACAATAGAGAAATGAATTCAAATAGATTGAATCCATAAATGCATTATGGATTAGCTGGAGGATTTATCTTTGTCAGGCTGTGTTAAATGAGAACGCCTAGCCCTTCTATTAATATGAGAACTACAGTAGAAAAAGAGGGGGGTAAAACAGGATATAAGGAGAAAAACATTTAATTGCAAAACTCAGGCAATTAAATGTGGATAATCAGACATTATCAGCTTCAGAAACCAAGGTTTTGGATCTCTTGGGAACAGATCTTAAATAAACAGAATAACAGATTTATTCTGTTCTATTATTCTGCGTTTTATATTCTTACTATTTGTAGCATTTCACTAAGCAACTACACCTTCTAACCAAGGCATTGGATAAAACCAGGGGTGAAATCCAGCAGGTTCTGACAGGTTCTGGAGAACCGGTAGCGGAAATTTTGAGTAGTTGAGAGAACTGACAAATACCACCTCTGGCTGGCCCCAGGAGTGGGGTGGGAATGGGGATTTTGCAATATCCTTCCCCCTGGAGTGGGGTGGGAATGGAGATTTTGCAGTATCCTTCTCCTGCCATGCCCACCAAGCCACACCCACCAAGCCACTCCACGCTCACCAAGCCACTCCCACAGAACTGGTAGTAAAAAAATGTGGATTTCACCACTGGATAAAAATTTAAATTTAGCACGCTCTTTTAGGTACCAAAACTAAACCTTCATCTTTTTTCTCCCCATTCCAAACGTTTTGCTATTTCCCACTTTCTCAGGTTTCTTTACAAGAGTATAACGTGTTAAAAAAATGTGACATGGAAACATTTTTCTAGAACTCGCTCTTTCTGATTCGTGAAAATCGCAGCTCATCAAATTTGCACGATTCTACAAAACAAAACAGATCGTCTTATTTTGGTGACCCGTTCTAAGCAATCCAGGATTTCTTTAATAAAAAAAAAACCCAGTAGCTATTAAACAGAGATCTTAAAACATCTGGGAATTTTCGCAAGATTAAAGTTATAATTAATGATATCTAAATTTAATCGTACTTAGGGCAGATCTGCTGTTTCAACTGTAGGTCTTAGCTTAGCCGTAAAAAATCCCGCTGCCATATTCAGCTGACTTTTATTCCGTTGCCATTACCACTAGAACTGCCCCTCGAGAGTCATAAATTTTTGAATTCTCCTTGTTTTTAAAAGAGGGGTAGTCGCAAAAGAATAACTCAAAATCTGCCAAGTAGATTCATGACATCATTAGCGCCTTAATAATGAGATCTGAAATCTTATTCAAGGGTATTACAGAGAATTATCTAGCACAGAGATTAAGCATTTTAAAAGTTATGTTAAAATACCCGAAGCCCAGAATTCTTTTATTTCTTTACCTGTAGGACAGATTGTCCTCGATTTACGACCGTAATCGAGCCACAAAATTTCCATGGCTATGCCAGGCAGTGGTTAAGTAAGTTTTGCCCCATTTTACAACTTATGACCTTTTTGTAAAATGAATCACTGCTTGTTGTTAAGTGAAACAGGCAGTCATTAAATGAATCAGGCCTCCCCCCCCCCCCCCAATTGACTTGGCTTGTTGGAAGCCGGCTGAGAAGGTCGTAAAATGGGATCACGTGACCCCGGGAATGCGGCCACCATCATAAGTACATGCCAGTTACCAAACCTCAGAATTTGGATCACGTGACTGCAACAGTTGTAAGTGTGAAAACTGGTCATACATAATTTTTTTTTCAGTGACATAAGGTCAGTCGGTCACTAAATGAACCGTTGTAAGTTGAGGACTACTGTAAATAAAAAAGAACTCAAGCTTTTAATCAATACCTCTAGATCAGTGTTTCTCAACCTTGGAAGCTTGAAGATGGGTGGATTTCAATTCCCAGAATCCCCCAGCCAGCGCTCTGGGAGTTGAAGTCCATCCATCTTCAAGCTACCAAGGTTGAGAAACACTGCTCTAAATGAAGTCACTCATTTGTGGATAAAGCAGCTATGGAATTCATATATAGCAACCAATTTTGTGATAGAATACAGGCAGTCCTCGACTTACAACATTCACTTAGTGACCATTCAAAGCTACAACAGTACTGAAAAAAAAGAATCATGACCATTTTTCACACTTATGGCCGTTGCAGCGTTCCCGTGGTGGCGGGATCAAAATTCAAAGGCTGAGTGACTGACTCGTACTTACGATGGGTCTCAGTGTCCCCGGGGGTCACGTGATCCCCTTCGGCAGACTTCCTGACAACGAGGAAGCCAGTTTTGCTTAACAACCATGTTACTAACTTAAGCACTGAGGCAATTCACTTAACAACGGTAGCAAGAGAGGTTGTAAAAACGGGACAAAATTCACTCAACCGAAGTCTCACTTAGCAACAGAAATGTTGGGTTCAATCGGGGTCATAAGTCAAGGACTGTCTGTACTACCGTGTTTCCCCGAAAATAAGCCCTCCCTGAAAATATTTAAATACAATGTGTATCCGGTCCCTGCCATTTCCTCTGTTTAGGAGCTGGAAATCAGTTAAGACGGCAAGAGAAGCCCCGTCTTGCTCCACGCGCCCCAAAATAATAAGACCTCCCTGAAAATAAAGCCAAGTACTTATTTCAAAATAAGCAGTTCAAAATAAGGAGTTCAAAAAAATATATAAGACAGGGTCTTATTTTCAGGGAAACACAGTAAGATTCAGAATAGAATAGCATGGCATGGCATGGCATGGCATGGCATGGCATGGCATGGCATGGCATGGCATGGCATGGCATGGCATGGCATGGCATGGCATGGCATGGCATGGCATGGCATAGCATAGCATAGAATAGAATAGAATAGAATAGAATAAACTGAGTTGGAAGGGACCTTGGAGGTCTTCTAGTCCAACCCCCTGCTCAGGCAGGAAACCCTATACCATTTCAGACAAATGCTTATCCAATCTCTGCCTAAAATGCCTAAAATCACCCTGAACCATTCAACAAACAAACACACACATACACAAAGCAATGTGTACATTGAGTTCCAGATTAAGAATTTTCCACATTAAGAATTTTCCCCCTGTTAAGATCTTGGCTGCATCAGAAGCCCTTCAATTCCTGGATGAAAATCACTGTCTAAAGGTTTTGATGTTTCGGATTCAAATAAACTCACATCAGACTTTTATATATATATATATATATATAATTTTTTTTATTTTTTTTTTAAACAAAACATAAAACAAATCCATCATCCATTACGAATGCAAACAGTGTGTCAGTCGGTTACAAATCTTTTGTGCTTCATCCCCATATTCAAAATTTACTAATTATCTAATTTCTCATATTGTCAAACAAATCAACATCCTCATTTATCATTTATTTAACGATGGCTTTGTCGCTTCAAAAAATTTGTTTTCAAATATTATATTTATAACATTCGTTTCATATTTCATGTCCATGTTTTATTATCTAGCCATCGATAAAATAAATCCCATATCTTGTAGTATTGTTTATCTTCTTGTTCTCTAATTTCAAATGTCAATTTACTCATTTCAGCACATTCCATGATTTTCTTAATAATTTCATCTTGCGTTGGTATTTTCTCATTTTTCCAGTTTTTAGCAAACACAATTCTAGCAGCTGTTAAAACATTCACAATCAAATATCTCAATTCTCTATTGTATGTTTCTGGCACAATCTCTAATAAAAAAAAATCTCTGGCTTAAAGTCTATATGTTTTTTTGTCATTTTTTCCAACCATGTGTGGATTTTAGTCCAGTATCTTTTCGCTTCTACACATGTCCACCACATATGGTAATATGAGCCCGGTGTCTGATGACATTTCCAACACTTTTCGGATATGTTCTTGAACATTCTGGTAATTCTCGTTGGGGGTAAATGCCACCTGTAAAACATCTTATACAAATTCTCCTTATATGCTGTTGACATTGTCATTTTATAATTTTGTATCCACAATTTTTGCCATTTCTCTAGATCAATTCCATAACCAAAATTTTTCCCCCATGCAATCATTGTTTCTCTCTCTCTCTCTCTCTCTCCCCCCCCTCTCTTTTAAAGCAGCTTCAAACAGTTGCACGATCTAATTTGTCTCCTTGTCTAGTTTGGGCTAAATAAATTCTTCTCCGTAGGGAAAGTTAGAACATGTTTTCTGGGAGAGGCGGCTATTTGCGTTTAGTTCTCTGTTTAAGGCAGGGTCAGCAACCTGCAGCTCTGGAGCCGGATGGGGCTCTTTCATCCCTCTGCTGCGGCTCCCTGTTGCTGGTCGGCTCCACAATTGATAGAGTTTTTGGTTAGGACAGGTAGAGGAAAAAGGATGCCGTGCTAGGAGGAGACTCTATGGTGGGGGAACCGGACTTCCGGTCGGCTCCAGAATTGAACGGGGGCTTCCGGTTAGGACCTTTGTGGTTCTTTGAGTGTTTAAGGTTGCCGACCCCTGGTTTAAGGTCATCTGGTCTCTTAAGCCAACTTTTGTCCCCCAATGGCTGTCAGGATTCCAAGTAATACCCCCAATGAAAGAAGTCTCTGAGGCTTGAAGTTCCTCTAAGTTCCACTTTATTAGAGATGTCATATTGGCATATCTGGGGAAACCCGAATCTGAAAGCTTCCAGGTTTTCACCACCCAAAGGAAAGTCCAAGTCCCTGCCCAGCACCCACATGTCCATCACGTGGTTCAATCAAGCATCGTCCCAACTGGAGATATCTCTCAGTTCCAACCCTCCAGGTGCAGGGCAAGATGTCCTTGACTCCCTGAGAAAGGAATGTTATTATGACTACATATCACCCTGGCTCCATCCCCTCCCAGTTTCCCACAGTAGTAAATGTGGCAGGCCTAAAGGCCCAGTGCAAAAGATGGCTTCCAGGTTCTGACAATGGCATTCAGAAATTGTGTTGTCGCTTGTCACTTTTAATGCTATAGTGAAGGCATCGCAAAGAGACGGTTGTTCTAGTTAACAAGAGGCTCTGCCCACAGAGCTCCTCTCGAGGAAATAACTGTCTTCGAGGAATGCAAAGAGAGATGCCCAGGGATGACGAGATGAGCAAACCTGGTATTTATTGGATTTCTCCTTCCGTTCTGCTCAGTTGGGCACTTCAAGGAAGGGTTTGCATGTATCTTAACTACCTGTGGCTTTTTTTGGGATCTACAAGAGGACGGTGAAGAAATGGCCTGAAGGATATAATCCAAGGAGACCCTCCTCCTCCTCCTCGTCTCTGCAAACCCCACTCCCTTCTAGCACTGATGATGTTAAATAGCTGGGTCATGAAACGTCTGCAAGAAAACAATCTAGCTCAGACAGCACCAAGGACTAAAATGTGGCTCACTTAACAACTGCAGTAATTCACTTAACAACAACGCCAAAAAAGGTCATAAAATCAGACATGGCTCACTTAACAACTGCCTTGTTTAGCAATGGAAATTCTGGTCTAAAACATGGCTGAAAGTCAAGGACTAAGGGTAGGGGAGGAATCCCTCCCAGGAGACTGATTTTGATGGGAATGAGAGGAAAGAAACAGGGTGGGTAGGTAGGTAGGTAGGTAAGTAGATAGATAGATAGATAGATAGATAGATAGATAGATAGATACAAAGAAAAACAGAGAGACAGACAGAGACAGACAGAGACAGACAGAGAAGCGAGAGAGTAGAAAGAAAGAAAGAAAGAAAGAAAGAAAGAAAGAAAGAAAGAAAGAAAGAAAGAAAGAAAGAAATAGAAAGACAGAGGGACAGAGAGAGACAGAGAGATAGAGAAGAGATACGATAGATGGATGGATAGATGGATAGATAGATAGATAGATAGATAGATAGATAGATAGATAGATAGATACAAAGAAAAACAGAGAGACAGACAGAGACAGAGACAGACAGAGAAGCGAGAGAGTAGAAAGAAAGAAAGAAAGAAAGAAAGAAAGAAAGAAAGAAAGAAATAGAAAGACAGAGGGACAGAGAGAGACAGAGAGATAGAGAAGAGAAACGATAGATGGATGGATAGATGGATAGATAGATAGATAGATAGATAGATAGATAGATAGATAGATAGATGATAGATGATAAAAAGACAGAGAGGGACAGAGAAAAAGAGATAGAGAAACAGAGAGAAACACAGAGAGACAGAGTCACACACAGAGAGAGATAGACTGTCTCTCTTCTGCATTCAATGAGCGATCCATTCCTTATCAGCTGGGCTGTCGATGGGGCTCATCAGCATCACAATGGGACTTGCTGTGTCCCAGGAGCCGAATAGAGGAGAACCACTCAACCGTCAATAACCAGAGAAAGATTTGTGGAGAGATTGGAAAGAGTCGGCGGACCGTGAGCGACATTCTGACGGTATATTGGAAATTCCCCATGCCTGGCTTGCTAGACGTCGGTGAACACACTGATGAAAGTTGCTCCCGGTTTGCTGGAAGTTATTTTCTTCGTCTGCTGACGATGACAATTATTTTGATTGCACAGGTTCGATGAATATTGCATTGTTGTTGCACCGGCTTTGTTGAAAAGCTAGCAAAGAGCTTTCTTTTCGGCTGGAGAATGAAGGTACGGCATCCAATGGAGTTGAATCAAGGCCATGAAACACCTTACAGGTCATCCTTGACTTACAGCAGTTCATTTAGTGACTGTCCAAGGTTACAAAAGCGACTTATGACCGTTTTTCACACTTATGACTGTTGCAGCATCCCCTGATCAGAATTCAGACGCTTGGGAGCTGACTCATACTTATGACGGTTGCAGTGTCCCGGGGTCACGTGATCAGCTTTTGCAACGTCTCCTGAGTCTCAAAGGTGCTTTTTGCAGGAGGCATCTGGATTTTCTTGGTTTTCTTTGAAGTTGTTTCGCTTCTCATCCAAGAAGCTTCTTCAATTCTGACTGGATGGTGGGGAAGGGAAGGATTTATATTCCTTGCAGAGAGCTGGTCATTTGCATTCTTTGAGAGAATCGTTGAGGCCACTTGGAAGTTTCTCTGTGTCCTCAGGGTAGGGGTAAAATCCAGCAGGTTCTGACAGGTTCTTGTAGAGCTAGTAGCGGAAATTTTGAGTAGTTCAGAGAACCGGCAAATACCACTTCTGGTTGGCCCTGGAGTGGGGAGGAAATGGCAATTTTGCAGTATCCTGCCACTGGAGTGGGGTGGGAATGGAGATTTTGCAGTATCCTTCCCCTGTCATGCCCACCAAGCCACACCCACCAAGCCACACCGACCACACCCACCAAGCCACGCCCACAGAACCAGTAGTAAAAACATTTGGATTTTACCACTGCCTCAGGGTCACCTTCTTGGAACGGCTGAGAGGACCGTGTTGTGGACAGGAGATGTGGTGTCCCTTCCCCTCTGTTGAAAGAGGGCTGTTCAGTTTTGACCTAGATGGCCTCTTTGACTCCTCTTTCAAACCAGTGGTCTTCTCTGTCCAAAATGTGGACTTTGCCATCTTCAAAAGAGTGGCCTTTGTCTTTCAAATGCAGATGGACTGCTGCATTTAGTCCTGGTGGTTTTCTTCTCCTATGTTGTGCCACGCGTTTATGAAGTGGTTGTTTTGTTTCCCCAATATATAGATCTGCATAGAAAACGTCTATGGAGATTCTCAGTCATCCAGGTCATGGTTTTTCAAACACTTTCTGGTTTTTCTTTCAAGAATCTTCCTCAGCTCTGACTGGACGATGGAGGATGGAAGGATTGTTTCCATACAATCACACAAACATTCATTTAGTAACCATTTGAAGTTACAATGGTACTGAGTTATGACCACTTTTCACACGACCGTTGCACCATCCCCTTGATCACGTAATTAAATTTATGACTCATATTTATGACAGTCACAGTGTCCCAAGGTCAGCTGATCCCCTTTTGCAACCTTCAGACTTAACAACCAGGTTACTAGTTTAACAACTGCAGTGATTCACTTAACAACTGCAGCAAGAAAGGTCGTAAAATGGGGCAAATCTCACTTAACCACTGTCTCGCTTAACAGCAGAAATTTGGGGCTTAACTGTGGTTGTAAGTTGACTATATCACAATTGTCCCATCAATCTTTTGGCTTTGTAGTGCATGTAAAAGTTATGTTAACACTCTGCCGTAGTCTATTTAAGCGTACAATGGCACTATATAAAAAAAAGGATACTTTGATTTAAAAAAATATCTTCTTGCTCACAAATAAGAATTGTCATCCGAGCCCCTGGAGAATCATAACATTTTTTTTGCTGTTGGAGGGTCTGGTTTTAAAAAAAATGCAATAAAACAAGTTCGTAAGGCGACAAATTTTAACCGCGAGAGAATCTATTCCATTTTTATTTTTATTTTAGTTGTGTTGATTGACTTGACTGAGCCTGCTGCGGTGGTTTTTGTGCCTGCTGAAAGTCAGTCAAGAGAGAAATTCTTGATGGATAAACAGGCATCCAGAGAGAACTTTCAGAGTGAGGGGAAAAAAAAACCCCATAGCAGGGAATCTGGTACGAATGTCCAGTCTCCCGTAAACTCTGTGCCAGGAAAAACAATGAGCAATTCCTACATTTTCTGGGCTCTGAAGTAGCAACTGATGATTATTATCAATCAGAATAAAGCTGGAAGGGACTTTGGAGATCTTTATTATTTATTAATTTATTTTATTAGTCATATTTCTATGCCGCCCACTCTCCAAGGACTCTGGGCAGCTTACACCAAAGACAGTATACTAAATAGTATATTGCCCCCAACAATCTGGGTCTTCATTTTACCACCTCAGAAGGATGGAAGGCTGAGTCAACCTTGAGCCGGTGAGATTTGATCCGTTGATCTGCTGAACTAGCAGTCAGCTGGAGTAGCTGCAGTACTGCACTCTAACCACTGCGCCACCTCGGCTCTTTAGCTTCTTGTCCAAGGGTCAGCAACCTGTGGCTCTGGAGCCACATGTGGCTCTTTCACCCTTCTGCTGCGGCTCCCTGTCACTCAAAATATGCGTCACAACCACCAATGTGTGATACTTGCCGGCACATGATTTATTGAGCTTTTCAACCCACGGTAGGCCAACCATGGATAAATCCAAGGGAAAAAAAAGTTTCAGAAGAAAACAGAACGTTTAATTCAACTACCTATGCTAGTTTTGTGGCCGCTCAAGAAATAGTCAGGCACAGGAAGGGTTTTGTGGCTCCCGGTGTTTTCTTTTCTGTGGGAAACGGGTCCAAATGGCTCTTTGAGTGTTTAAGGTTGCAGACCCCTGTATCTAGTCCAACCCCCCGCTCAAGTAGGAGACCCTAGATCATTTCAGACAAGTGACTCTCCAGTGATGGAGTGCCTACAACTTCTGGTGGCAAGCCGTTCCATTGGTCAATTGTCCTCACTGTTAGGAAGTTTCTCCTTAATTCCAGGTTGTTTCTCTCCTTGATTAATTTCCATCCGTTGTTTCTTGTCCTGCCTTCAGGTGTTTTGGAAACTAAACTGACCCCCTCCTCTTTGTGGCAGCCCCTCAAATACTGGAATACCGCTCTCCTATCACCCCTAGTCCTTCTTTTCTCTAGACTAGTCAAACCCAAATCCTGCAACCGTTCTTCTTATGTTGTGGTCTCCAGGCCTTTCATCATTTTAGTTGCTCTTCTTTGCACTTTTTCCAAAGTCTGAACATCTTTTTTGTAATGTGGTGACCAAAACGGTGGCCATATTACAGCTGTGGCCTTACTAAGGCTTTATGAGGATTCCCCATTGAGTTACTTATCAAAGCCGGCTGGGAAGATTGCAGATGGCAATCATGTGACCTTAGGAGGCTGCAATTGTCACACGTACATGCTGGCTGCCACATATACACATATACATACACACATACACAAACATACACCCACACCCACACCCAGATTGTGGGAAGCCTCCCCCCGCCCTTCTAGAAGAATGAAATATTTTGGGAAATATTAAAAAGGCAGAATATTATATTTCCCTGAAGGAGAAATGGAGAAACATGCTCTTAAAGTCAGAAAGCAGACTCAGTCCTTCTGAGCAGATATTTTGTGCCCATGAAGAAAGACTGAGCCAGCCTATTCACAAAACAAAAGAACTTCACCACTCCAAGGATGGGATTAAAATTGACATTCTCTTCCACCCAAATTCTAGGAACAGGATTAACCCACCACCATTTAGCAAAGGACACAAAAGCCCCTTCATTGCAAACACACACAACCAGAACAGTTCTGTTAGATTGGGTGATGGAAGAGACAGGACTCAGTGCTAACAGTAACAAGAGCTCAGGGGTGGGTTCTAAATTTTTTTACTACTGGTTCTGTGGGCGTGGCTTATTTTGTAGGTGTGGCTTGGTGGTCATGTGACAATTCTTTAGGATTTAGCAGAGGTACTGGTCTTCCAGGTTCTTAACTGCTTGCAGAGCTGTACCGGTCTACTCATTTGTTTTTGGAGGCACCGGTCTACCATTTGTTTTTGAGCGTCCTGGTCTACCACCACACTGCCTTTTAACACTGATCAGCTGTACGGCAGCCCTTTGAAGCCCCACGGCAAGAGTTTAAACAGTTTTTTTCCTTATAGCTGATCAGCTGGGACTCAGGAGGCAGCGAATAGATTGGGGGTGGGGCCAAATAAAAGGTAAGAATGACACGGGGGGAGGGCTGGAGGGTCCAGCTCCCGAACAAAGAGAACCGGTTCGGTGACATCATATCGTCACCGCTACCGGCTCAGCCGAACCAAGCCGAACCAGGAGGAATCCACCACTGCAACAGCTCTTTATTAGTAGATCGGTACAACCCAGCAGCTGGCTTGTCTGACTGTTTGCTCTTTGATAGGGAGCTGTCAGACGGGTCAGCCAATGGGGTTTGAGTATTTTTCCGCCAGATTGGCGGACCTGAGTGAAGTCTATGCTCACTCCAATTCAATATGCAACAAGTTCAAACTTCAAAGTCACAGAAACCTATAAAGATCCATCCACTCATTCAACCATTTGTTCAGCTGGCCCAGAACCGCATGCTGCGTGGTTCTGTTCATCATTAAACCTTCTTTCCAACCAGCCTCCACATTGTTTTCAAAGTCTTTCTCCCAGCTTGGAACTGAACCAGATGGATTTTTCTTCCAACAATATCCTGCCAGAGCTGACTCCTGGTGTTTGTCTGGAGATGTCTCTGCAGTTTTCTTCGCAATGTTTTCTAGTCTGACACCTTAACCACTGGACCAACTGACCTATACAGCAATGGGCATATCGTATTTGTGGACTTGTTGCCACAAAATTTTTTGGCAGCAATAGCCAGCACTCCGGAAGATAGGCTTAAGACACAGAAGGATCTTGACAGACTTGAATGTTGGGCGTTATCTAACAGAGTGAAATTCAACGGTGAAAAAAGTAAGGTTCTACGTTTAGGCAAGAAAAACAAAATGCACAGGTACTGCATATGTGGCACCTTGCTCAATAGTAGTAACTGTGAGAGGGATCTTGAAGTCTTAGTGGACAACCATTTAAATAGGAGCCAGCCGTGTGCAGCAGCTGCCAAAAAAGCCAACACAGTTCTAGGCTGCATAAACAGAAGGATAGAATCAAGATCACGTGAAGTGTTAATACCACTTTATAAGGCCTTGGGAAGGCCACACTTGGAATCCGGCATCCAGTTTTGGTCGCCACGATGTAAAAAAGTGCAGAGAAAAGCAACAAAGATGATTAGGAGACTGGAGGCTAAAACATACGAAGAACAGTTGCTGGAATTAGGTATGTCCGGTTTAATGAAAAGAAGGACATGGGGAGACATGATAGCAGTCTTCCAATATCTCAGGGGTTGCCACAAAGAAGAGGGGGTCAAACTATTCTCCAAAGCACCAGAAGGCAGGACAAGAAGCAATGGATGGAAACTCATCAAGGAGAGAAGCAACTTAGAACTAAGGAGAAATTTCCTGACAGTGAGAACAATTAATCAGCCTCCAGAAGTTGTAAACAATCCCGAGCATACACAAGTGAATGACAGCTTTGATTTGGAGGGGCCTGTTAAATAATTGGAATATGGGGAATATCTCCTTGTATTGGTGCAGAAGGAAAACCTAACCAAGCAATTCTCATTATGGCTTCACCTGAGATTAATTTTAGATGTCCTGCAACTGGATACAATTAAGACATGGATTTTGGGCAGGACAGAAAGAAGGGAGCTTTGTACTAATTTCATGAAACATTAAATCTGTCATCCCGAAGGCGAAAAATGGCTAGTACTGTATTTTAAGGGATGCGAGTTACATAATGCTAAATCACGAGGCGACACCTTGTAATTGAATTTTGAAGTTTATATAGTATTTCTCTTAGAGGTAGATGTTACTCTGCATCCAGGCCTGTTTGCAAATTAATTGCGTTTGTTGCTAAGGGTTTTTCAGAAGAGGAGACACATCGTCGGTGAGGGAAAACCACCTTTGAAATGGACTGATTTTCAAGATCCTTTTACAGAAGCTTCGGTCACCACAATCTTTGCTTTGCTTATCGGATTAGTAGACCAACTTGTACCTCTTGAAGTCTAGAAAAGATCCTTAAGTGGTTCAACAAATCTAAAGCTTGACTTGGTTTCCACCCTTCTTCAGAAACAAGGTGGTAAAAAAATAAACAAATCAAAGATTGACGCAACTACAGAAATCTCCACCAAGCCTTGCACATCAGTGTGCGTACTCACAAGTTCCGGAAAGAACTGAACAAACATGAAAATTGAAGTAGTTAGAATTTTAATGATGGGTACAGAGCGAGGAAGTTGATTCTCCTTCTCCTTCTTCTCCTTCTCCTCTTTCCTTTCCTCCTCCTCCTCCTCCCCCCCGTGAACCCCAATCCCTTCTAACACTGATGATGTTCTCTAGTTGGATCATGAAATGCCTGCAAGAAAACACCCAACCTCAGAAAGCACCAAGGACCCCACAGTCCTCTTATTCTTCCTCCCTCCTCTTCCTCTTGTCCTCCTCCTCCTTTTCTTTCTCCTTCTCCTCCTCCCCCCGAACCCAACTCCTTTCTAACACTGTTAATGTTCCCTAGTTGGGTCATGAAACATCTGCAAGGAAACCTCCAACCTCAGAGAGTACCAAGGACCCCACAGTCCTCCTCCTCCTCCTCCTCTTTCTTTTCCTCCTCCTCCTCTTCCTCTGTCTCTTCCTCCCCATGAACCCCGGTCCCTTCTAACACTGATGTTCTATAGTTGGGTCATGAAATGTCTGCAAGAAAATCACCAACCTCAGAGAGCACCAAGGACCCCACAGATCTCCTCCTCCCTTCTAACACTGATGATTTTCCCTAGTTGGGTCATGGAACATCTGCAAGGAAACCACCAATGGAATTCTTGGAATTCTCCATCTTAGCCCATTTAAAAAAAGGAAAAGTAAACCTGCTGATATAGTCCCTAAATTGTAGCCAACCTCAATATTTTTGCCCTAAAGGATTTCCCATATTTTAGGAGATGTAAATACCTATACAGACACGCACGGTATATTAAAATCCTTCAAATCTCTTCCTTCCCAATCCCCAAATACTGGTGTTGAAATCCTACTGTCCAACTCTCTTCGTGGATTCAAGTGGTCAATTCGCCCCATCGCTGCAACTTTATATATTTGTAAAATGTATTGGCTGCCAATCTTACCACAGGGTAAACTATACGTTTGCCTTGAAGCCTCCTTCAGAGTCCACAATATAGAACGGTGGAAGGGTTTTCCCTTGGAAACAGGGAAAATGGCCATTCTGAATGTGTACGGCAATGTTTCTCCACCTTGGAAATTTTAAGAACTGTGGATTTCAACTGCTAGAATTCCCCAGCCGGCCATGCCCACCAAGGTCGAGAAACATTGGCAGAGAGGGGAATGTGGGCAGGCTTCCCAGATCCTCGTCAAGAAAGGTGTCGGCATTTTACAACTCTTGTTTACAGAGATATACAAGCCGGCTGCCAGCCGGCTCAGTTCTTCTCAGAGTGGAATGAAATTGCAGGGAGTCCTCATCTTATGTCCACAAGGGAGCCTATTCACCCATATATTTAAATTTTAAAAAAATATCAAAGATTTCTTTGGCATAGATTGATACATTCCACATGTGGGCTTCAAACGGACAATGTATTATCATTTACAAGAACAATTTTCGAGGCCAAAATTGAGGTTGTTAGATGGGGAATTTGTTAAGAGAATTGGTCCCGTTTTACGACTTCTCTTGCCACATGGGTTAAGGCTGAGGTCTTCAAACTTGGCAGCTTTAAGACTTGTGGACTTCAACTCCCAGAATTCTCCAGCCAGCTAGCTGCTGCCCGAAGATATGGCTCCGCATGCCACCTGTGGCACGCGTGCCATAGGTTCACCATCACGGGTATAGAATCTCTGCTTCAGCAGGGGGTTGGACTAGAAGACCTCCAAGGTCCCTTCTAACTCTGTCTATTCTATTCTATTCTATTCTATTCTATTCTATTCTATTCTATTCTATTCTATTCCATTCCATTCCATTCCATTCCATTCCATTCCATTCCATTCCATTCCATTCCATTCCATTC
>WNWU01013721.1:3410690-3413190 GCA_012654045.1 Ptyas mucosa
TCCATTCCATTCCATTCCATTCCATTCCATTCCATTCCATTCCATTCTGTAATTGTTCCTTACAGTTTTCAAGTTTCTGCTTCCTGTACAGTTGATTTGATCCTTGAAAGAGACCTGGATCCCATGCACGATTTCAAACTTTTATTGATGATATTTCAGAACCCTTCCCCAATTTTAGAAAATCCCCCCCCCCCCCCGATTTCCATTAAAATCAGCTTCTCTACATGGGATGAAAACTATTTTCTCCTTCAGCCACACATTATTAAAACAGCAGTGATGGCTTACGGGTTAAAGCAGTAAAATAAGTTACTATTGTCTGTACAGATTTAGATTCAACCTAAGAAAGACAAAGAAGGTTCACGCGAGACAGAAAAGGCGGAAGGGGGAAAGGACACCAAAACACACATACAGCATCACTAAGCATTTAAAATACTTCTAAAGTGAAAGAGAGAATCAGAGGCATGGCCCCGTAAGGAAGTGGACTGAGTCAGGAGGGAGAAATTTTTTAAAAAACTGGACTTCTGGTTTTCCTCGAGAGAAGCTTCTGTGGGCTTTGAATCCTGTAAAACAAAATCAGAATTAATGTTACACTAAAAAATAGCCACAAAAATAACCCCTATTTGGGGCGTAGATCCAGTTTTCTAAAGTACCGTATTTTTCGGAGTATAAGACCAGTGGTGAAATCCAAATTTTTTTTACTACCGGTTCTGTGGGCATGGCTTGGTGGGCGTGGTGTGGCTTGGTGGCCGTGGCCAGGAGGGCTTTTTATCAGGTTCGCCTGATACGCCAGTTGCGCCCCTTTCTGGATCGGGACTCCTTATGCACGGTCACCCATGCCCTCGTTACATCTCGCCTGGACTACTGCAACGCTCTCTACATGGGGTTCCCCTTGAGGAGCACCCGGAGGCTCCAACTGGTTCAGAATGCGGCCGCGCGGGTGATTATGGGAGCGACGGGGCGCTCCCATGTAACGCCTCTCCTGTGCAAGCTGCATTGGCTCCCGTTGGTCTTCCGGGTGCACTTTAAGGTATTGGTTCTCACCTCTAAAGCGCTCCATGGCTTAGGGCCAGGGTATTTACGAGACCGCCTGCTGCTACCGATAATCTCCCACCGGCCAATACGCTCTCACAGAGAGGGCTTCCTCAGGGTGCCGTCAGTCAAGCAATGTCGGCTGGCGGCCCCCAGGGGGAGAGCCTTCTCTGTGGGGGCACCCGCCCTATGGAATGAGCTACCTCCTGGCATAAGACTGATCCCGGACCTTTGTACCTTCCGCAAAGCCTTGAAGACTTACTTATTCCAGCAAGCCGGCCTAGCTTAAATGGTTTTAAATTGGGATTTTGAATTTTATAGACTTGGAGTTTTAAATTGGGAGGCCGATCGATTTAATATCTTTTATTTTATCTTAATTTTTGTATTGTATGTATTTTAATTCTGGTTGTCCACCGCCCTGAGTCCCTTCTGGGAGAAGGGCGGGATACATATTAAATTATTATTATTATTATTATTATTATTATTATTATTATTATTATTATTGGTGGGCGTGGCAGGGGAAGGACACTGCAAAATCTCCATTCCCACCCCACTCCAGGGGAAGGATAACGCAAAATCGCCATTCCCTCCCCACTCTGGGGCCAGCCAAAGGTGGTATTTGCCGGTTCTCCGAACTACTCAAAATTTCCACTACCAGTTCTCTGAACTGTCCTGTCCTTTCTCCTGTCCTGTCCTTTCTCCTGCCCTGTACTTTCCTGTTCTGTCCTGCCCTGCCCTGTCCTTTGTCCTGTCCTATTCTTTCTCCTGTCCTGTCCTTTGTCCTGTCCTATTCTTTCTCCTGTCCTCTGTCCTGTCCTGTCCTTTCTCCTGTCCTGTCCTTTCCTGTCGTGTCCTTTCCTGTCTCCTGTCCTTTGACCCCTCTCCTTATCCTTATCTTTATCATCCCTATCCCTATCCCTATCCCTTCCCATCCCATCTTATCCTGAATGAACCTTCTCATCCTGATATCTGGAAATAAATGTCAATTTATTATTAACTATTCCAAAGGTTTTGTTTTTGTTTTTAAATTAACACAGACATGAATTTAAGACAAATGTAGCTCTATTTGATAGAAGACATACCTTTTCAGATTCAGTATTGTCTTATTTCACTTAAAATAGCCAGGCACCTGTGGAAATAAAAATACTTAATTTGTAAAATTTATTGGCCACCCATCTTTCCCATCTTTCCCATGGGATAACTGTATTCCATATCAGGACACTTTAAAAGATTTGCCCTGTAGGAAACAGCCCTTTTCAAAACGACATTGTAAAATCCAACAAACCAATCGGTTGGAGGTGAACCTATAGTATCCATTAAACGGCATTCAACCCCCTGAAATTCAATCAATCCCACTTGGTCCAGAATTGAATTCCCATGTTACTATTTTATGCTGAAGCTACCTCTGAGGGGAAAAGAAATGCAGCTAAATTAAAAATTGTTTATGCCATCTTCACGATTGTAGCAGGCA
>WNWU01013721.1:3415690-3432109 GCA_012654045.1 Ptyas mucosa
GGAAGTCCTCGACTTACAACAGTCCATTTAGTGACCATCAAAGTTACGACGGCCCTGAAAAAAAGTGACGTGACCATTTTTTCACACTTAGGACCATTGCGGCATCCCCGTGGTCACATGAACCCACAATCTTCTCTTTTGCTAAGTTGGAGGATGGTGAGGAAAACGGAACAAAAAAAAAACTTGCGTTACACAACTTTGTTCTTCAGGAACAAAGAAAAGCTTTCAGGGATGCAGCCCAAAAGAGAATTTCGCTCTTGGATGACTTGTTGTTGGGTTTGTTATTGAGGCTGCCATCTTGGACTGGCTCTTTAATTTTTTTTCTTGTTCTTTATCTCATCTTTTTTCCCTACTCGTCCTGTTTTTTCTTGGTCATATTGTAAGTTACGAGAGAGAGGGAGAGAGGGAGAAGAAGAGAGATGAATAGAGAGGGAGAGAGAGATAGAAGAAAAGAAGGAGGGAGGGAGAAGGAGAGAGGAAGGGGAGAGAGGAAGAGAGAGGGAGAGAGGGAATGAGAGAGGAAGAGAGGGAGAGAAGGAGGGAGGGAGAAGGAGAGAGGAAGAGGAGAGGGAGAGAGACAGGCAGACAGACAGAGAAAGAGAGAAGGAGAGAGGGAGAAGAGGGGGAGGGGGAGAGAGAGGGATAGGAAGATAGAGGGAGAGAGAGAGAGAGAATCAGAGTGTTGACCTATCAGGAAAATGGACAGTATATAAATATAATAAATGATTTTTAAAAATATATAGTTTTCTAGGAGGTCAATAAAAGCAGTTGGCCGAGAACCCCTGAAATAGCTTAATAGTCACATTCACTCAACAACCGTGTCATTGACTTGACAACTGCAGTGGTTCCTTTAACAACAAACGTCGTAAAGTGGGGGCAAACCTCCCTTAACCACTGCCTCGCTTTGCAGTGGAATCTGGGGCTCAACTGTGGTCGTGAGTCGAGGACCGCCTGTGGAACAAAAGGAATTCCTGGCTAGCAAGGGGCAAGTTATTCCACGTGAATATGACATTTTCCCAGATGTGAAAATAGCGCCTTAATTCTTTACCTTCCTCCATTGTTCTTCCTTCAACTCCTGTCTTCTTCTTGTCTTTGGGTCCGCTTGGACGTGCAGTTTCTGGCCTGTAGCAAAGGAGAAGAACGCAGGTATGGGATGTTGAAAGAGGACCAGGTGAGCCTTTCCGGTTAAACCATGGTTACCTGCAAAAGTTTGCTTAAGTCGCTTCTCTCCTTCCTATCTAAGATACAGGTGGTCCTTGACTTACGACCGCAATGGAGACCAAGACTGTTGCTGCTAACCAATTGAGACATTGGTTAAGTCTGAGGTTTGTCCCATTTTACGACTTTTCTTACCACCTTTGTTAAGCGAATCGGTGCATTTGCTTAAGTTAGCAAAGATGGTTGTTAGCTCACTTAACAAATGCCTGGCTTAGCAGCAGAAATTTGGGGCTGAATTGTGGTCGTAAGTCAAGGATTACCTGCACTGGAGATTCGAAGGATAGGAGCCACTTAAGCAACATTTTGCAGGTAACTCTTGTTTAAACGGAAAGGCTCACCTGGTCCTTATTCCAGGAGTACCTGTACTGTATATCTTTCTTTATTTGCTTAAACCTACTTCTAGCCTTCATATTGTCAACTCAGTTTCTTTCGCCTGCAAGAAAAAGGAAGAGAACTTCTTTCTTTCTTTCTTTCTTTCTTTCTTTCTTTCTTTCTTTCTTTCTTTCTTTCTTTCTTTCTTTCTTTCTTTCTTTCTCTTTCCTTCCTTCCTTCCTTTCCTTCCTTTTTTTTCTTTCCTTCCTTCTTTCTTTCCTTGTTTCCTTGTTTCCTTTCCTTTCCTTCTTTCTTCTCTTCTTCCTTTTCTTCCATCCATCTTTCCTTTCCTTTCCTTTCCTTTCCTTTCCTTTCCTTTCCTTCTTTTTCTTTCTTTCTTTTTCTTTCTTTCTCTTTCTCTCTCTTTGTCTCTTTCCCTCTTCCTTTCTTTCCCTTCCTTCCTTCCTCCCTCCCTCCTGTTCCTTCCCCTTCCCAAAACATCTTCTTGTGATGTTTATTTTCTACAATCACTTTGGCTGCTCCCCTATGTTGATATAAATAAGCTTACCTGCTGTACAGCAACCTTCAGACGGACAGGACATTGTGCAGGATGGACTTAAATCTAGTCGGCTTAAGAATTCCGTGGTTTTTCTGCAGAATGAATGCAAATAGACTTCAGAGGTCTCCCCTGGGAAAAAAAGTCAAGTCTTTTTATTTATTTGAGCCACGGAATCAAGATTGGTGGTATGAAACGGACAAGAACTAGCAAAGAGCACCGTAGATTGAAAAGGGCAGTCAAGAACATGCTTCAAAGTTTGAAGGCATTTACTCTCAGCTAGGGGTTAGGTGAGGGGAAGAGACACTTCGAACATGAGTTCCTCCCATCTTTTTTCCTTCATCTACAAATGCATCTGGAGAGCGTTGCCTGCAGCTAAAGTTCACAAGACGAAGGAAATATTTTTGAAGCTCCTCAATGTTTCTCATAACCAAAGAGGTTATGCGGAGTGGTGCCACGCAAAACTGGAAAAGCAAAACCCTTATTGTCCCAAAGGTGGGTTTTTTTTTTTCAAGAGGCAACTGGACTTTCTTGTTTCTTCTTTTGAAGACATTTCACTTCTCACCCCAAGAAGCTTCTTCAGCTCTGACTTGGATGGTGGGGAAGGGAAGGATTTACAGTCCTTTGCAGACAGCTGGTCATTTGCATCCTTTTTAGAGAGTTGTTGAGGCCACTTGGAGGCTTATCTGTTTATCTGTCCAAGTTGCCTCAAGGACTCTCAGAAGGGAGTGCTGATGACCGGATGACTCCAAGGAGTATAAATCCTTCCATACAGAATAAAAGAGTTGGAAGGGACCTTGGAGGTCATCTAGTCCAACCTCCCGCCCAAGCAAGAGACCCTACACCATTTCTGACAGACGGCAGTCCAGTTTCTTCTTGAAAGCCTCCGGTGATGAAGCTCCCACAACTTCTGAAGGCAACTTCTGTCCCAGGGGTTGATTGTAAAACCTCAAGTGTATCTGGTACTTATCTGGCTGTTATGAAAAACATCGTCTTTGCAACCAACTCTATAATTTTGCTGCAATGAACATTGGGAATCCTAATATTTTACAAAGTCACCATACAGCTTGTCAGACCGCTATAAATACACGTCTAGTGTTTCTTTGTCTAGCAAAAAGCCAGATTTTTGCTTGATGTTTTGAGCAGGCTGTTGAAACGCAAAACAGATGCTTAACAAGTCACTAATCTGGTTTCCAGTCACTCCGACCGTCATGATGAAAGCATGACTAATCCTCAATAACTTACAAACTTAAGCGTGTTTAGTTGTGGCTTAACGTTGCACGTGAACCTGGCCACTGCGGTGTACAAATCACTACGGTTCCATAAATCTGAGTTTATTCATTTTGTTTCCCCCCATTGACCAGATCAAGTTTTCAGACCTTGAAATGCGATGCCAAACTTAAAAGTAGCTTTCTGCCTTCACATGATTTTCTTAAGGTGATTGTCACGAGACCAAATGAGGTATTCATTGTATCAGTGGTGAAATTCAATTTTTTTTACTACCGGTTCTGTGGGCGTGGTGTGGTTTGGTGGGCGTGGCAGGGGAAGGATATTGCAAAATCCTCACTCCCACCCCACTCTGGGGCCAGCTAGAGGTGGCATTTGCCGGTTCTCCGAACTACTCAAAATTTCTGCTACCGGATTTCTGCTGGATTTCACGTCTGCATTGTATTCTATTCAGCTGAAACCAACTTTTGGAAAAATTATAGAAAAAAATATAGATATTGGTGTTAACTTTATAAGTGGTGAGCAGAACTGAAATTGATCCAATCAAAGCCAGGAACAGAGTTTTAAAACTCTGGTTTGCTGAATATTGATAATCCTTGAGTTACGGCCACAATGGAGCTCAAAATTCCTGTTGATAGGTGAGACATTTGCTAAGTGAGTTTTGCCCCATTATACGACCTTTCTTGCCACGGTTGTTAAGTGAATCATTGAAGTTGTTAATTTAGATAAGTTAAGTAAATTAGTTAAGTTAGTAACCTGGTTGTTAAGTGAATCTGACTTCCCCATTGACTTGGCTTGTCAGACGGTCACAAAAGGTGATCATGTGACTCCAGGACTCTGTGACCGTCATAAATATGAGTCAGCTGCCAAACATCTGAATTTTGAACACGTGACCATGGGGTTGCTACTATGGTCATTAAGTATGGACAATGGTTGTAAGTCCCTTTTTTCACTGCTATTGTAAACGTTGGTCACTAAACGAACTGTCGTAAATCGAGGACTACCTGCAAACTACAATCTGCTGAACAAGAGCCCAATAAACCCCAAGATGATTTAAATCCAATTTGTGACTCTCAATCGTTATAATGTATTGGTTTCATTAAGGCCTAACGAGACAGTTAAACGGCCGAATAGTGGCACAACTAGGCAATTGGGATCAAAATTCAGACGCTCGACCACTGATTTGCACTTATGACGGTTGCAATGTCCTGAGATCATGTGATCCCCTTTTTGTGATCTTCGGACAAGTGAAGTCAAACGGGAAAGAGAGGTTTACTTAACAACCATATTACTAATTTTAAAGAAGTGCAGTGTTCCGCTTAACAACCGTTGCAAGAAAGATCTCAAAATGGGGCGAAGCTCATCTAAGCAATGTCTTGCTTAGCCAGAGAAATTTTGTGGTCATAAATCGAAGACGAACCATATTGGATGCTAAAATCTTTCACCCTACATACAAGTTCGCTGTTTTCATATTTTCTCGACACTATAAGGCTGGGGTAATCCAATCTTGTGTTTTGCACAGCAATGGGGAAAGATTGATAGGAATCCCCCCCCCCAAGTCTTATTTCAGTTCTCATTAACTTTTCCAATCAGCCATTTTTATCGCCGATACTTTTTAACATTGTTTCGGGGTCATTTTCTTTCTCGTTGGCAGCTTCTGCCGTTTCCCTCACCTTCCCTTTTGTTCCTAACCTATTAAGTATGTTTTGCCGGAAGCAATTTCGGGGCCCGAGGTTCCATTTATGATTTCGAAAAGCGGTTCCCATAAATCCAGACTCTAAAGAAATGATGAACTATGAAGGCCTCGTTTTTCGAGACGTCCCGGGCTCTGCCCATCTGTGTGGGCAATCTGCTCCAGCTATTTTCAAGCCACTTTGGAAGTCAGATTAATGGAAACAATTAGACCATCGCCCTTGCTGGCATCCAAACGGCCTTAATTACTGAAGTCAAGAAGGAGGGTTTTTTTTTTTAAAAAAAAGACTCCTTGTAGTTTTCTCTTTTGTCTGGTTAAAAACTTGACGTCGATCCAATCGTTAAGAGCGCGGGAGGGGAAAAAATAAAAAAAAGCAGAGATCACAACGACAAGAGCAATTTCACGACGGTTTGGAGAGCAAGATTACGAGGTTCCAAAGAGAATTTAGGAAAAGGGGGAAAACCCAACTAACTCTTTACCAACTACGTGATTCATGCTCTCGGGGGGGTTCATGACTCATAAAAATCAGCCAGCCTGGGAAAATCTCTGTGGGATCACATCATCCACTCTCTGGTTCTAAAAAAAACCCACAAAAAACAGGCTGCCATTTCTTCCTGCTCCCCCACCCCTAGGAAACCCAGTCTCGTTTCTTTTAGGTTGCGTTTGTCTTTTTGCATTTAGTAAGACTGCTCTAAAAAGGTTTTTTGGGTGTGGGGGATTGCAGACTTCAAAAACCTGGTCTGAATAAATGCAGAATTTAAGACTGAGGCGAGAAAAAAAAGGTAGAGGTCCTTGATGGTCTCTGAGCTTGGTTGTTTTCTTGCAGGCATTTCATTACCCAAACTCTTCCGGGTGCGATTCAAGGTGCTGGTTACCACCTTTAAAGCACTCCATGGCTTAGGACCGGGGTATATACGAGACCACCTTCTGCCACAATAGCCTCCCACTGGCCAATACGCTCCCACAGAGAGGGGCTCCTCAGCGTGCTGTCGGTCAAACAATGCCAACTGGCAACACCCAGGGGGAGAGCCTTCTCTGTGGGGGCACCAGCCCTCCGGAATGAGCTGCCCCTAGAGATCCCTAGAGATCCCTGACCTGCGTACCTTTCGCCGCGCCCTGAAGACTCTTCTATTCCAACAAGCCGGGCTGGCCTAATAGGAATTTTATAATGGGTGTATGTTAGTTTTTAATTTTGTGGGCCAAATTTTTATATATTCGTTTTTAAATTGTTTTTAAATTTTGTGAGCTTATATGTGTTTTAATATGGCTGTACACCGCCCTGAGTCCTTCGGGAGAAGGGCGGGATAGAAGTTCTATAAAATCTAAATCTAAATCTAAAACTAGGTAACGTCATCAGTGCTAGAAGGGAATGGGATGGGGGGGGGGGAGGAGGACTGTGGGGTCCTTGGTGGTCTCTGAGCTTGGTTGTTTTCTTGCAAGAGTTTCATTACCCAAACTAGGTATTGTTATCAGGTGATTATCTAGCTTTGATGTTGTTACCTAGTTTGGTTAATGAAATGTCTGCAAGAAAACAACCAAGCTCAGAGACCACCAAGGACCTCTTCTTCCTCTACTCCACAAATCCCCCTCCCTTCTAGCACTGATGCTATTCTCTAGCTTGGTAATGAAATGCCTGCAAGAAAATATCAAACTCAGATAGCACCCAAGGACTCCACCCTCCTCCTCCTCCTCTCCATAAACCCCACCCTCTTCTGACACTGATGTTACCTAGTTGGGTCATGAAACGTCTGCAAGAAAACCACCCAGCTCAGGGAGCACCAAGGACCCCTCCTTTCAACCCTGACCCAAAGGTGTTTTTTTCTCCAAGAGGTAGACTGGACTTTCTGGTTTTTCTTTGAAGACGTTTCTTATCCAAGGAGCTTCTTCAGCGCAAAGGTTCTTGGATGAGAAGCGAAACGTCTTCAAGGAAAAACCAGATGCCTCTTGAAAAAGCACCTTTGGGACAACCTGGACAACAGAGAATCTCCATAGACATTTCAACCCTGAGCTACAAATAGTCTCTTCTGTTGAAACCATGCCTTCCATGGAGGACCTGTCTACTGCACGAGTCAAAAAGAGGGCTGGGAAAACATCTACAGACCCCTCGCATCCTGGACATAAACTGTTTCAACTCCTGCGTCCTCAAAATGACGCTATAGAGCACTGCATCAGAACAACTAGACACAAGAACAGGTTTTTTTCCCCAATGCCATCACTCTGCTAAACAAATAATTCTCTCAACACTGTCAAACTATTTACTAAGTCTGCACTACTATTAATCTTCTCATTGGTTCCTATCACCCATCTCCTCCCACTTATGACTGTATGACTGTAACCTTGTTGCTGGTATCCTTAAGATTTATATTGGCTGTTTCCCTATGACTATCATTAAGTGTTGTACCTTATGATTCTTGATGAACGTATCTTTTCTTTTATGTACACTGGGAGCGTATGCACCAAGACAAATTCCTTGTGTGTCCAATCACACTTGGCCAATAAAGTATTCTATTCTATTCTATTCTATTCTATTCTATTCTATTCTATTCTATTCTATTCTATTCTATTCTATTCTACTCTACTCTACTCTACTCTACTCTACTCTACTCTACTCTACTCTACTCTACTCTACTCTACTCAACTCCTCCCCGCTCCGCTCCACTCCACTCCGCTCCGCTCCACTCCACTCCATACTCCACTCTCCACTCTCCACTCTCCACTCTCCACTCTCCACCCCACCCCATTCTTTGAGATGAAAGTGTTGCTTTCTTGGAAGCCCAAAACTTACTCAGCGTGGTCTTCCCTGAGCATCTGCTGCCTTTGCCATTCTTGTTCCCTTCTTTTTTCTTCAAGTTTATTAGCCTAGGAGAGAAAAGCATCAGGTCAGCCAGAAGCTAAATATAAGCAGGCTGGCTAACAAAATGAGCAATTGCATTTTTCATTGGAGCTCTGCAACCTGCCCTAGAAGCCTCTTTTGAGCCTCTTATTCAGAATTAAAGTTTTAAAAAAATTGCATGTCACAGACAAGATCGAGAAAGCTGAACTGAATTGCATTCCCTAAATTTAAAATGTGTGATCTCCCTCTCATTTCTTCCTTGGACAAAGCTGTAAGGTGAAAATTTGCTTTTATCATTTATTACTTACCTTTCCATCACCAGATTAATGACAAATCATAACTATAGTTTTTTTGGGGGAAGCAGCTAGGAACATAATATATATATATTTTAAGGTGACTTGTTTTTTTCCTAAAGAACAACTTGCTCTACGTTGGACATGCTTATAAATCAAATGTTAGTTGAAACAAGAATAAAAACTCTCCTTACTCTAAGCTAGAGAAGATGGAAAGAAATGAGATTTTCAAGAGAAAACCGTGGTTTGTTTTAACTATGGCTTACTAAATAACTGTAGTTTATTAGATGATTTAACCTCATGATTTCCCTATAATCCTTCCAAACATCATTGCCAAACCATAATTTTTAGTTTGAGAGAAGAGCAACTTTACTATATATCTAGGGAATCTTAATTTTTTTAAAATTTATGTTGTTAAATTTATTAACATGTATAAATTTGTTGGTCGCCCATCTCACAAGGCGACTCAAGACTTAATACTAATTGAATCTTTTTTTCTTTGTGTATCTCTGAATTTGCCGATGAGCCAAGTAAATTTTTTAAAAATGAAAATGTTAATAGAACTAAATACAATCAGACACCTTTAAACCTATGAATGCAATTTAGTCTTTGAACTGAATTATCTACTCCTTTGCCTTGATCCCAGAGTGTTTCTGGATTGTAGATCCCAATTAGGCCTCAAAGGTGAAGGGGGGTACCTAAGCCCACCCTAAAAACAAACAAACCACAGTTCCTTCTTTTAAGCCAAGCCAAACCCTTCATAATTCTGGCTTAGCCTTTCTCTGCTATTTAAACCCACATGGAATCTTACACCTTTCAAGAAAGTCTGTAGAGATTCTCAATCATCCAGGTCTTGGTTATCCCAAAGGTGCTTTTTTTTCAGGAGGCAACTGGACTTTCTGGTTTTTCCTTTCAAAGACGTTTCGCTTCTCCTCCAAGAAGCTTCCTCAGCTCTGACTGGATGGTGGGGAAGGGAAGGATTTATACTCCTTGCAGACAGCTGGTCATTTGCATCCTTTGAGAGAGACGTTGAGGCCACTTGGAGGTTTACCCTGTGTCCTCAGGGTCACCTGAGTGGTGCAAATGATTCCTGTAGTCTGCAATTTCTTTTCCTCTGGAAATCCATCCCTACTCTCACCCCATTCCAAGGGTGTTCATCCCAAATTGCATAGCTAAAAGTCTGTAGAGATTCTTAGTCATCCAGGTCGTGGTTGTCCCAAAGGTGCTTTTTCAGGAGGCCACTGGACTTGGTTGTTTTTTTCTTTCGAAGACGTTTCGCTTCTCCTCCAAGAAGCTTCTTCAGCTCTGACTGGATGGTGGGGAAGGGAAGGATTTCATGGAATGGAAATTCCTTCCCTTCCCCATCATCCTGTCCAGTGGTGGGTTTCACATTTTGTTACCACCAGTTTGCTCAATAGGACGGCATAGAGTCAGGGAGGGTGGGTGGCGATTTCTGCTACCGGTTCACCTGAACTGATCCGAACCGGCTGAATCCCACCTCTGATCCTGTCAGAGCCGAAGAAGCTTCTTGGATGAGAAGCGAAACGTCTTCAAAAGAAAAAACAACCAAGTCCAGTTGCCTCCTGAAAAATTTACGCCTTTCTCGGTTAAACATTCCACGTGAATCAGGCCACCAGCGTGGCTCCAAAGTAATTTATACTGAGAAGATGCGCTATTGCCCAAGTTCAATAATGGCAGCTCACGTGCACACCGTGACGTCCACCTCGTGGGGTCTACCTTACCTTGACTCTTTGGACGGCTTTCTTTTTCAAAATCTCGGCTTCTTCAGCCTCTCTCCTGTTTCTCTCGTAGTCTTCTTTCTTTAGCTGAAACCAGAAGAAGGGGCACCCTTCACAACATTGATTTTTTTTAAAGTTCACTTTTGGAAGATGCCGCAGAAGAATGGGACAATTCACCTCCTCTGCAAGCAGGCAGGCTCTCTAAGAAATGACAACTCCTTTTTTGCTCAGAGAATACCACTTAACCCATCTCTCACTTAACAGCATAAATTTTGGGCTCAATTATTGTCGCAGGTCAAGGACTCCCTAGCTCAAGTCAGCTGTTCCACATCATCTTTCTGATTCTAAGTCCCGCAGCTTTGTTACCTCCAAGAGACAGAGAGAGGCAGGTAGTCCTTGAATGATGGCCACAGTTGAGCCCAAAACCTACGTTGCTAAGTGAGACATTTGTAAATACCCCGTTTTATGACTTGTCTTGCCACATTTGTTGGTTGTTAAATTAGCAACATGGCTGTTAAGTGAATCTGACTTCCCCATTGACTTCGCTGGTCAGAAAGGTCGCAAAAGGGGATCACGTAACCCCGGGACACTGCAACCGTCATAAATGTGAGTCAGCTGTCAAGCATCCAAATGTAAATCAAGGGAGGGGTGTCGCAACAGTCGTAAGGGTGAAAAACAGTCATAAGTTCCTTTTTATAGTGCCGTTGTAACTTGGAACCAGTGGTGGGATTCAGCTGGTTTAGGCCGGTTCGGGAAAACCGTTTGTTAAATTGCTGTTGTGAATCAAGGGTTACCTGTACTAGAACAACTCAGGTTGTGCAGTTTATACACCATTGACATGACGCCAAAATATGCCGAAATACAATTGAGCAAGCGTTTTTCCTCAATTTTTAAAAAATCTTGGAAAAAAAGCAGTCGCGGCCCAAAAAGTACATACTTCGGTCCAGTGACTCACAGCTTATTTCTAAATTGTTGCAACGGTGATCTCATCTGTACCCAGAAGTCATGGGAAGAGAATACACAAAAGACACAAACGTTACATACCCAAAGTTCACACACCACGCTCAGGTTTTGTTTCAGCCGTTAACCGCAGTTGGTTTAACAAACCCCGGTGGCATGATTCACACATACGTAACCCTCATGGGAGGGTAGACTGAGCCAAAAGCAAACCACATTTTTAGCCGTGCGCTGTGCATGAATCAAATCAGAGAGTGATACCACACGTGCTCATCCAGAAAGCCTGCTCTTATTCACCCGCTATAAATGCCAATTTTGAATGCTGCAGAAACTGACACTTCTTATAACACAGTTGTGACAAGCTTTGGGAGAAGACAAGAGGCCCAAACAAACCCCACTCCCCACTAGCACTGATGATGTTACCTAGTTGGGTAATGAAATGTCTACAAGAGGACAACCAAGCTCAGAGAGCGAGGACCCCACCGTGTTAAGAAAGGAAGACTATCCAAAAATAAAATTCAGCTCAAGTGTGTTCTTGTCATGGGAAGGACAGCAGGTTGTGAGTGTTGTATACAGGTTTCTGGTTTTAGTAAAGAGAAAATTTATTTGTCTCAAATTTTGGGAATTGTCTATAGGTCTGCATGTTTTCTTTTGTTCTGACCTACGCTTCCTGAGTCAGTAAAACACATGAGTAGTCCCAAAAACCTCTTTTATTGCAACAGCTGTGAATTCTGTTCATTCACAGATGAGTCCCCAATAGTGGTAAAGAGTCCTTCAGGATAAGGCTGATAGTCACCCACCTTTATCTCCCTTGACCCGCTGCCAAAGATCAAATTGGCAAAGCCACACGGAGTCCAGAATCAAACAGAGCTTCAGACTTTAAACTGCACAGAAATAACAAGGTTGCTTCCTGCAAAGGACCACGTGCCTTTGCTCCTCTTTTAAGCCTTATGGGAGGGAGGGGCCAATCATCTCCAAGCCTTACTCATGAGTCGTCCCTTTTGTTTTAGCTGTTCTTGCCTTCTGGCAGCTCTGCGCATGCGCGGACTGGGAACAGGCTCCCCCTGTTCCTCTGCCTCGCTGAGGTCCGACTCTGGAGGCTCCGGAGGCAGCACGTACCTCCCAGATGGCCCTTTCTCTGCCTCTGACGCAGAGCCCCCGTCTGAGCCTTCCCCAGACCCCAGGACTGGCCCATGTTCCTCCCCAGCCTCCTCACTGTCTGACTCCGCTGACAGTTTCGCAGGCTGCTGGCGGACCACAACACATTTGTACAAATTAACATGGAGGAGAACAGGGGTGTCCACAGAACGTAACAAAAGAAAAGTTGATGGCCACAGAGGTGCCATCAAACTTCCAGATGTTGCGTGTTCTTCTTGACTTTTGAACCACCCTCCTTACAGTGGAGAAGAGGGGAAAAGATTAGAATTATCCTGCCAAGGCTAAAACAATAATATACGGTATTTGTTTGTTTAAATGGTCGGAATCTTTTTTTTTTTTTAAAAAAGCAGCTTTGCAAAAATGTGTTTTAATCCAAACAGATTAGCTAGAGGGAAACTCTTGATTGTGGCAGGCAAAAGAACAAAACCCATGGATATATAATATTATTAGTAGGTTGGGAGTGGGGGAGGGAATCCAGATTTTTTCGTTTCCCGTTCCTTTAAAAAAAAAAAAAAGCTTACAGTTTCTGAGCCTGGGGTAAACTCATAAACTTTACAAAGCGAAGTGCAATTTCATGTTTGCTCTTTGCTCCAATCTGGAATATTTTTTTCCCTCCCTGCGTATGGAAAGGTTAAGTTAGACAACATATTTCTCTTCTTGTTCCATGCAACGAATGAGAGCCGACAGCTACATTTCAACTGACCTTTTGCTGGTATTTTGATTGGATGTACTCAAATTGCTGTTTTTCCCTGACTTCAGCCTCGGTGGCTCTTCCTCCTGTAAATACGACGTGAGATATTAAAACAGCAGCATTGCGGAGGTCACCCTAAATAAAGATTTAAAACAGCCAATGTTCACAGATACGTTAAATTGATACCCAAGCTTATCAAAATACACACACACACACCAGTGGTGGGTTTCAATTTTTTTTTTTACTACCGGTTCTATGGGTGTGGCTTGATGGGTGTGGCTTGATGGGCGTGGCATGGATTGGTGGGCGTGGCATGGTGGGCATGGCAGGGGAAGGATACTGTAAAATCTCCACTCCCTTCCCACTCCAGGGGAAGGTTACTGCAAAATCCCCATTCCCTCCCCACTCCTTGGGAAAGGATATTTAACAACCAGCCAGCATTTAACAACCGGTTCTCCTGAACCGGCCCAAACCGGCTGAATCCCACCACTGCCCACAGCCCATTTACAATGAAACCAGGGTCAGGCTTTTAATGGCCGATGAACTCAATCCTCAAAAAATTGAATTATTTTCTTCCAGATGTGCCTTTCCAGCAAGGCAACCACGTTTCTAGGTTTGCTTTGCTCTCATTTAAACTTAGAAAAAAATCCTTCAGTTCTTAGGTGTAGTTTTGCCTTTATTCTGTTGTACCCGTGTTATATCTAATATTTCTTCTATCACTCGATTTTATAGATTTACTGTTTCATTGTTATTGCATTCTAATTTTGGGGCATTCCAATGTTACGATCTGGGGTTACCGTAAAAGCATCTGCTTACTTACTTCATAACTTCCTACCGTTTCAAAGCAATCTTAATTTTAACAACCTGACTTGATCGATCCAGAATTAGTACTGAATTTCCATAAAGATTTTTTTTAAAAAAAAAATTATACTGCTATTCTTCAGGACATCCTTCTTTTTAAAAAAAGAGAGAGATTTTTAACGTTCCGTTATCATCGGATTCCACAGATTGGCTTCCTGCCAATTAAAAAGACGCCGATCGTTTTGCAAACTCTTCGAACATTTTATTCCACAGATGAATCAAAATGCAAACCTCATTAGCCTCAACAGTTAAAAGGGAAGGCAGGGGGAAAAAAAGACTAGTAAACTTTCTTAATATAACCCTGTTTGTCTTCCATTTCCAACAACCGATCTGCAAAATATGGTCTGAATTTTTCAGGATTCAATTTAAAAAAAAATCCACACGATGCACCTCCGTGTGGAAACTTTCATCTCTCGTCCATTTCCTCCCGACTTACCTAATTTCTGAGGTTTCAAGCTGATTGGGCCTGGTTTTTGTCGGGCCTTCCATTTTGTCCAATTTTCTAGCTCTTTATTAGCAACTGAAACACAACAGAAGCAAAACAGAACTCAGTAGAAATCCTGAAATATATACATACAAGACTTAGGTAAAGGTAAAGGTTCCCCTCACACATACGTGCTAGTCATTCCTGACTCTAGGGGGCAGTGCTCATCTCCGTTTCAAAGCCGAAGAGCCAGCGCTGTCCGAAGACATCTCTGTGGTCAAGTGGCCAGCATGACTCAAAGCCAAAGGTGCACGGAATGCTGTTCCCTTCCCACCAAAGGTGGTCCCTATTTTTCTACTGGCATTTATTTTTTACGTGCTTTCGAACTGCTAGGTTGGCAGAAGCTGGGACTAGTAACGGGAGCTCACCCCATCACGCGGCACTAGGGATTCGAACCGCTGAACTGCCGACCTTTCGATTGACAAGCTCAGCATCTTAGCCACTGAGCCACCGCATCCTTCGTACAGACTTACAACAGTTTCATTTAGTGATGAGTCGAAGTCACAGCGGCCCTGAAAAAAAGTGACATGGCCATTTTTTCACAGGACCGGTGCAGCATCCCCCATGGTCATGTGATCAAAATTCAAATGGTCAGCAACTGACTCATATTTATGACAGTTGCAGTGACGTGGAGATATGTGAGCCTCCTTTTGCTGACAAGCAAAATCAATGGGGAAACCAGAAACAGGGAGGGGATTTTGTATCCCTGGCTTATCCACCATTTTGTCCTGATTACTCTAGTTGGCCAAGATCTATTTTTTTCATTGGAGATCTTCTAGCAATGGGGAGGGCCGCGTTGGCTCAGCAATTAAAGACGCTGAGGTGGGAAGCTGGAAAGCTGACAGCTAAGGTTTGAGACCCTAGCGCCATGCAATGGGTGAGCATCCGTTCTTGCCTCACAGTTCCTGTCCACTTAGCAGTTCGGAAGTATGCAAATGCGAGTAGATAAATAGGTACCACTTTGATGGGAAGGTAAGAGTGTTTTGTGTGCCTTTGGCATATAGCCATGACCATGGAAATTATCTTCAGACAATGCCGGCTCCCTTGGCCAAGAAACAAAGATCAGCACTTCCGTCTAGAGTCAGACACTACTGGACAGGGGAAACTTTACTGTTTTTACTTTCTAGCAACCGAGGAATATTAAATATACGGCAAACTTCTTTGCATGGTCGGACAAAAACCTACTACTGTGTCAGGCTTGGCTAACAACTACCCAACCCAACCAACTTACTTCTTTGCAACTCTTTCCTCTTTGCTGGATTTGGAGGGATGACAAAGTAGGCGCCCGAACTAGAGACAAAACAAAAAAGTCACACATTCAGGAAGAGGAGGACTGTGGGGTCCTTGGTGCTCTCTGAGCTTGGTGGTTTTTTTGCAGACGTTTCATGACCCAGCTAGGTAACATCATCAGTCCTAGTCACGAACACTGACGATATTATCTTGTTACAGTAGCTTCTTACTCCAATAGCGTATATAGCATCTAAAAGTGCCTCACGTTATAACATACAGTTTGAAGACAGACTAGGAAGTCTAAGAGATGCCTGATTACTCTCTATTTTTGTGTCTCAGCCCTGGAATGCAAAGATAAACAGAGGAAACCCAACTCCCTTCTAGCACTGATGATGTTACCTCGTTGGTTCATGAAACGTCTGGAAGAAAACAGGCAAGCTCAGAGAACACCAAGAACTCAACAGTCGTCCTCCTCTTCCTCTTCCTCCTCCTCACTCCATAACCCCTCCCTTCTATCATTGATAATGTTACCTAATTGGGTAATGAGACATCTGCAAGAAAACAACCAAACTCAGAGAGCATAGAGGATCCCATAATGGTATTCATACTACTAGATGCCAACACTGCACAGCAAATGCTTACACCAGGTTTTTCTGCAGGCTGTTTTAGGTTCCCAAACTAACACAAGCCATCATCCCTCTCCCTCTCACTCCAACACCATCACACGCGGCTCTTGCGCTCGCTCTCTCTCTCTCTCTCTCTCTACTCATTTTTATAGCCAACAACTGCTGGTCTTCAGAAGACAAGGCACCAATAGGCCGAGTGCTGGCCATTTTGCAGGCAGCCGGTCCTTTCACAGACCCCTTTTTGAGTCAACAGCTCCCTAAAAGTGTCTCTGGAGGTTCTCAGTCTCCCAGGTCATCCTAGTTGTCTCAAAGGTGTTTTTCAAGAGATGAAGCCTCTTGGATGAGAAGCAAACATCTTCTTCTTGTTCCTCAGCCCAGGTGTCTTTTGAAGAGACCCCTTTGAGACAGCTCCCCACAAGGTGTCACTTACTGCTCTTGTGGACTCTCCACATCTGGCTCTCTGTAGCCTTCTTGGGGTGAGCACCCGAGTCCTTCTCTCCTGCAGCCTTCTTGGGGTGAGCACCCCAGTCCTGCTCTCCTG
>WNWU01013721.1:3434945-3445672 GCA_012654045.1 Ptyas mucosa
CCCCCCCCCCCCCCCCCCCCCCCCCCGGCTCAGATTTCACTGTGCTGAAATAATCAACAGTTATAATCAACTGGACAAAAATATGACATTTCTCTCTCCTGTAACATAACCAGTAGCGCTCAACTTACAGCTATAACTGAATCCCACATTCCTGTTGCTAAGCCAGACAGCTGTTAAGTGAATTTTGCCCCCATTTTATGACCTTTCTTGCCAGAGTTGTTAAGCGAATCACTGCAGCTGGTAAATTGTAAAGTGAATCTGGCTTTCGCATGGACTTTGCTGGGCGGAAGGTCGGAAAAGAGGATTGCATGATCTTGGGATGTACATGCCAGTAGCCAAACATTCAAATTTTGATCACGTGATGCTGCAATGTTTCTAAGCGTGAAAAACGGTCATAAGCCCTTTTTTACAGTGCTGCTTTAACTTCAAATGGTCACTAAGGAAATCATTGTAAGTCAAGGACCTGTTTGTATAGTTGATTATTACTAAACACACACAGAGAGTTCAGGAACTGTGTTTCCTTTTTAATTTGCATCAGCAAGCTGATGAGGCTGGCTTGCTGGCGAATATATCAAACAAATACACCGAAATATTTTAATTTTGTTGAGGGGAATTCATACTCTCTCAACAGCAAGCTGCATTGGCAAAGCACTCGACAAAATAGCTGATTATTTTCCCATTTGGCAGCCAACACTCTCTTCATTTTATTTCATGTCTTGTAACTTTTGGTCAGCTTCCCTTTAAAATATTTTTCCTTCCTGTGTTTGTTGGTGTGAATACATGAACCCTCCCAACATAATGAATAGGAAGGATCATAGAGAAAGGAAACATTAAGTAATATTTCTACATAGAATAGAATAGAATAGAATAGAATAGAATAGAATAGAATAGAATAGAATAGAATAGAATAGAATAGAATAGAATTCTTTATTGGCCAAGTGTGACTGGACACACAAGGAATTTGTCTTGGTGCATACGGTCTTGGAGTACATAAAAGAAAAGATACGTTCGTCAAGAATCATAAGGTACAACACTTAATGATAGTCGTAGGGTACAAATGATACAAGCAACAAAATTACAGTCATAAGTGGGAGGAGATGGGTGGTGGGAACGATGAGAAGATAGTGTAGACTTAGTAAATAGTTTGACAGTGTTGAGGGATTTGTTTAGCAGAGTGATGGCATTCGGGGAAAAAAAGAGGAGAATTTAAAGAAGAGATTGGACAACTATTTCTCTGAAATGCTAGAGGGTTCCCTGCTTGAGTAGGGGGTTGGACTAGAAGACCTCCAAGGTCCCTTCTCACTCTGTTGTTCTGTGTATTCTGATATAGCTGTAAGGGTTACAATGTCCTAACTTACAAAAAAAATGAGTATTTTATATCATATCAGTTTTGCTCAGAGGGTGGCAAATTAGTTTACTCTTATCAAAATCTGCAGGACACATAAATTGGTTTCAAATTTTTCTGGTTGATTGCCCTGAGCTATCGGAAAGGAAAACTCACCCAGTCCCCTGAATTTTCTTTGAGTTTTTAGTTTGCTTCACCTCTTGAATCAACGGCAGTAGCAAATCTGGGGGCTTTTGAACGGACATCCGTTTGCCCCTATAAATACCAGTGTTCAAAATCCAAGGGGCTGCTGGTGCCAGAACCAGGTGGCATCTCCCTTCCAACTGCCACCTCTTTCTAACGGTTGAATTTCCCAATGCCAACATTCTGTTTAGAACAGCATGGCTGGCTGGGGAATTCTGGGTGTTGAAGTCCACACATCTTAAAAGTCGCCAAAATGGAGAAAGACTGGAGTAGAAGTTTCAAAAGAGTTTTAAAAAACAAACAAACATGGATCTTGGAAAATAGAATAACAGAGTGGGAAGGGACCCTGGAGGTCTTCTAGTCCAACCAACTCCCTAGCACATACGTGCGAGTAATGTGAATGATGCAGGGTCAGCTATATGAACACTGAAGGGCCCTCTTTAGTCACATTATTATAAGAAAGAAATGTGCTTGTTTGGAAGAAATGTGCTTGTTTGGAGATTACACTAAATCAGTTAAATTACATCCTGGGTAATATATATATATCTTCTGAGGGGCCTACTTGTCAAGAATGCAAGGACATCCATATGGAACAAAAAGTTACTTATTAACCAAGGAAGACATAAATTTACGCATCAGCAATCACAGAACTGAGGAAGGTGGTTTAGCTAAAGATAATCTTATTAGGAAGTGTCAATTATCATGTAACAAATGTATGTTAACCATATATGGAAAACTGCTGTGCTCACAAAATCCTGTCTTGGAAATGTATAAAACCAGTTGTATCAGTTGTATCAGAGCTCTTCTTGGTTCAGAATGGCAGATACAAATCTGGTTGTGAAACTGCGCAATAAAAATGCATCTGGCTGACCCAGGAATGTTGTTCAGTCCTATTATTCCATAACACGAGGGGAACCTTTACCTCTATCTATCTATCTATCTATCTATCTATCTATCAATCATTTTTCTATCTATCATTTATCTATCTTTTTATTTTATTTATTTATTTATTTAGTCAAACAGTTATAAGTATGAACATGATTATGAACACATGAAATTGGATACGAATATCCATTTCATGTATTCATGAATATTTGGGTCATTGTCCAATTGTGCTTAGAATCAACCATCCTGGACAAATGGATTAGAATGATTGCAAATGCGTCTTAAAACATTCATTTGCATTTAATGGGGCTCAAACCCATATTACAGAGAAGAATACGAATAAAAGATTGTTAATGTAATTGGTGTTTTTAACTGGTGTTGGTAATTTATATTAATTTAGGCGGGCAATTTAATTGGTTTTAAGACAACACATTCTAAAGTTTGGAATGCGTTGTCTTAAAGCCAATTAAATTACCCATTTAATTTAAATTAATCTAAATAGAGATAGAATCTAAACAAATCAGTTTCTGCAACAGACGTCATAATGAAAGGCAACAGTTCCTGGCATTCTAAATCACGTCCAGCTTCGCTTGCTGCTACTGCGCATGAGCGATATCATCGGGCAAAATCGCGTTCTAAGGCAGCGAACGCAGCGAGACTTTCGCAGGGTTATTAATTTTGTCCTTTCTGACCTTCCGTAGGTCTCTGTTTTTTTTTCTTTCCTCCCTTTGGGCTAACTGCGATGGAGCGGGCCGGGAGTTCCGCGGAATCTCTTCGCTACGCGGAGTACATAGCCCGTAGCGGCGGTGGCGGCGGCGGCGGCAGCGGCCGAGGGCCGGACATCAACTACGGGCTGGTCAGTGTCGGGGGTTGCCGTACGAAGAGAGAACCGGCCTATCGTTTAAAGCGTGACAGTTGCCGGTCTCTTTTGAGCATGCGCAGTCGTGTCTCTGAAGCGGTTGCGTGTTGGCGCCGGGCAACGGGCTGGTAGAGAGCTTTCTTTAGCGCATGCGCAGAGGGCTTCATTTTTTTTCAATGGAATCTTGATGCTGAACCAAAGTAGAATTCTTCTATTAAGAAATAAGAGTTATCTTCTTATGAAGGTCCACAGGAGATAATAGTATGATTTTAGTATTTTAGATTTAGTATATTGTGCTTTTTTAAAAAAGAAAAAAGAGAAGCAAAGTCAGGATCAGAACTGGTTGAAAGGTGGATGGGAGACCACCAGGCGATGCCCAGATTGAGAAATTGAAAAAACATCCCCAAAGGTGTGGTGACCATCTCTGTATTTGTGGATGATAACTAGGCCGCTTTTGAGTTACCTCTGCTTGCATATAGATCAAGTATAAACAATTATAAGGCAATACGGTCATTGAAGTGTTCCATTAAACTTTACATGCACAAGAACCCATTGTATGTATATTGGTTTCCTTTCCTAGTGTCTTTATCTAACTTTCTTTTATTAAAGAAGTTATAACAATTGATAAGTTTGACTGGTGCCCAGAAAGCAAAACAGGGTCAGATATACTTCACTGTTTGGGGAGGCTTGATTGGGATGTCGAAAAAAAAATCATTTTATAGGAGGAGACATTGCAAAATTGTACTGCTTGTAAAAAGCGCTGAACTATATCCATGTAGTCTCTGGGATTAAATGTCTGCTGTGAGATGATTAGATTTGATCCTTCCTTCCTTCCTTCCTTCCTTCCTTCCTTCCTTCCTTCCTTCCTTCCTTCCTTCCTTCCTTCCTTCCTTCTTTCCTTCCTTCCTTCCTTCCTTCCTCCTAGCCTTCTTTCTTCTTTCTTTCATCTTCCCTCCCTCCTTCCATCTTTTTCTTTCTTCTTTCTTTTTTCTTCCTTCCTTCCCTCTCTCCATCTTTTTCTTTCTTCTTTCTTTCTCCTCCCTCCTTCCTTTCCTTCTTTCTTCTTTCTTTTATCTTCCTTCCTTCCTTCCTTCTGTCCCTCCCTCCCTCCATCTTTTTCTTTCTTCTTTCTTTCGCCCTCCCTTCCTTTCCTCCCTTCCTTCTCCAGTCCTATTTCAAGCAGGGGGTAAAAAGCTTCAATTTATATATATCCTAAGGAATTTTGTGTCAAGGGGCTGAAAGTTGTCTGTGATGTAACGTTTGAAAATCTGGTTAAAACGAGCATCATCTGAAATAACTTAGTAGAAACAACCGAATTAATTTTATTTCTCCTCCTTTGCCCTGCCATTTTCTCTCTCTTAATCATAGAGAAGTTGCTGCTGATTTTGCTGGAAATTTTGCATTGTTTGATAGAGACGTCTGTACTTCTTCTTTTAGTTTCCAAAGAGATTGTCCTGTTAATTTATTGCAAGGATAGCAAAAAAAAAAGGGAAAAAAGACCTGGCGTGATAAATTCCAATCCACAGAAAAATTAATGATTAAAAATGGGTTAATCCTTCAGATGCCTGTAAGCTCTTTTTAAGCTGTTTGCTGGATTAGCAGGATCTGTCTATCCCAGCATTTCTCAACCTTGGCAGCTTTAAGATCTGTGGACTTCAACTCCCAGAATTCCCCACATTGAGAAAAACTGGTCTGTCCTAATCATCACCAATGATGATGATTGAGAAGTGGCATTAAATTGCATATATATTAGATTTTCATTTTTTGTAAATACGAACTTTTCAAGAGGCACGTCTTTCAAAATACGTCAAGCCTATTCTAAACTTTGCACAATTATTTTATTGTTTCCTGCCAAAAACGTAGGAAACCTTATGAAGATTGCGTGGGTAGTAGGAGACCAGTTCTAATAGCAATAGCACTTAGACATATATACCGCTTCATAGTGCTTTTACAGCCCTCTCTAAGCGGTTTACAGAGTCAGCCTCTTGCCCCCAACAGTCTGGCTCCTCATTTTACCCACCTCGGAAGGACGGAAGGCTGAGTCAACCTGGAGCCTGGTGGGATTTGAACTGCTGAACTGCAGGCAGCCGGCAATCAGCAGAAGTAGCCTGCAGTACTGCACTCTAACCACTGCACCACCTTGGCTGTAATACCCCTTCCAAATGGGGCTGTAGTGACAGCTGTAGAGTGACCTAAATCCTCGACTTGCGACCACAACGGAGGCAAGAACTTACGTTGCCAAGTGAAAAACTTCTTAAGTGAGTTTTGCCCCATTTTACGACCTTTCTTGCCACCGTTGCTAAGTGAATCACTGCGGTTGGGAAAGGAAAGTTGTAGTTACATCTAGTTTACATCAACATTTTTGTATCGCTTCCTATTCCAACAATTGCTTTTTCTATGCCTAACGCTTCTACTACATCTACTAACTAAAGGCTTTCCACCTTGCCTTTTCTCCCTCAAACCTTTTGCCTCTCTCTCTTTTCCAAAGATTTCATCCTGTCTCTCCAACTTTCTCAATCTTTTTTTTTTTTTGTTCTTAATCCAGTGTTTTCAACCTTGGCAATTTTTAAGATGTGCGGACTTCAACTCCCAGAATTCCCCAGGTTGCCTGAGGAATTCTGGGAGTTGAAGTCCACGCCTCTTGAAATGGCCAAGATTGAGAGAAAAAAAACCTCTCTCATCCCCTGTCAGATTGAATGTTTTTAAATGAATCGGTACAGGCGGTCCTCGAGTTATGGCCACAACTGAGCCCAAAATTTAGGTTGCTAAGTGAAACACTTGTGAAGCGAGCTTGTCCTATTTTACAACTTTCCTGGCCACAGTTGTTAAGTGAATTGTTGCATTTGTTAAGTTAGTAACATGGTTGTTAAGTGAATCTGGCTACCCTGTTGACTTTGCTGGTCAGAAGGTCGCAAAACGGGATCACGTGAGCCCAGGATGCTGCGGCCATCATAAGTACATGCCAGTTGCCAAGCCTCTGAACTTAACAGTTCTTAACAGCGGTTAAGTGTGAAAAACGGTCGTGGGTCACTTTTCTCAGCATCGTCATAACTTCGAATGGTCCCTAAGTGAATGGTTGCAAGTCAAGGACCACCTGTAATGTCAGAAGTTTACGTTTTGATCTTCAGGCATCGTGGAATCTTGAGAGCATTTCCTAAAGCGGAGATGGGGAATCGGAGGCCCTGTAATTATTGATGGACTACAATTCCCAACATCCCTCACCACCGGCTGAGCTTGTCAGGAGAGGGAGGGGTGAACGATCCCCCCCCTTTCATCCTTAATATGAGATTTGGACCCAGATAACACCGAAGGAAGGATGATAAATGTGATTTGGTGTGGAGAACTTTAACCTACTGTGGGAAGCCCCCCCCCCCAAGAATGAAATATTTTGTGGGATATTAAAAGAAGCATAATATTATATTTCACCTAAAAGAGGATAAATTTGCAGAGATTCTCTGTCATTCAGGTCATGGTTGTCTCAAAGGTGCTTTTTTCAGGAGGGAACTGGATTTTCTTTGGTTTTTTTTCTTTTGAAGACATTTCGCTTCTCATCCAAGAAGCTTCTTTAGCTCTGACTGGATTCCCAACCATCCAGTCAGAGCTGAAGAAGCTTCTTGGAGGGGAAGGGAAATGACTTCAAAGAAAAAACAAAGAAAGTCCAGTTGCCTTCTGAAAAAAGCACCTTTGGGAGAAGAGGAGAAACATGTTCTTAAAGGCAGAAAGCAGCCCCAGTCTTCCCTGCTACAGGAAAACAGCGTCTTAATGTTGTACCCATTAAGAAAGCCAGGCCATCCTATTCATAAACAAGATGCCTTCAGCCACAGCTCCCACAGAAGGCTGGAGCTGACGGAATTAAAAAGTAGAAAAACAAAGACTCCTAAACTCTACATCCCCGCACCCAACTCCAAGGACAGGGCATGACCTCCCAGCCACAAGATGGGGGTCAGGCAACGATAATTAGAATACTAAAAAGGCACCCTCAAGCACAGGTCAAAGTACATTTCACAACGAACAGGCAACTCAACCACAAAGCCCCAAAGAACATATAAAAGCTCGCCTACTCTCAACCCTGTTGTGTCAGCCACCACAGAAACATGCTGCTGCCCCTGAAGTTTCTGGCATCCAAATAAACCGAGGCCTTCTTTCCTTGCATTTTATTTCCAGCATCTTTCTCCCAGCTTAGAATTGGACCCGTTTTTTTTCTTCCTACACTATTTTCCATTCCTCCTGGAATTAGTTTAATATTGACGTTTCTTATGAGAATTTGCGGGGGGGGGGGACTTGTTATTCGTCTTTCCGCGTTGGCTAAAACATTTTCTTTTATTGCTCCGGCATTCGTTAACAGATCCAGTAACAATTCAGTGAGGCCCCGAATTTCCAGATCAATTCCTCCCGAGACATTTTGGACCCTAGCCAAATAAATTAAACTAGAAACCCAGAGAATGAGCATGGAGAAGAAAACACACTCACTCTCGCATCCTTGATGCCACCGGAAGTAGAGCTCGGACTGAGAATTATTTGCAAACGGCAGTTGTGGAGAAATCTGAGAGCCACTCCATGTCCTTGGTTTTATTTTATCTAATATTTTTTAGTTTGTGCTATCAGCTCTTGAGGGAAGCATCAGCAGACGGGCCATGGAGATGGAAGAAGATTCATTTATGTGCCCAGTTCTGAGTTTAATGCTGTCTGGGTTTTGTTTTTCTATTTCCTTTTTCCCTTTAAACCTTAGAAATCTGGTGTCCTTTCCTTTGCCCTCATAGCTTCTAATTGAGGTTGTTTATGGAGACTTACAGGCAATTTCGCATAGCGTGGTTATTTTATACAGGACGCGCATTATTTATGTCTCCGGCAAGCCAATTTTGCAAGTTTAGTCAAGTGTTTCGAGAGGAAAAAAAAGGCTTTGGAAAAATTTAAAGGGACCTCGGAGCTGTCAGCATTTGCTGCCATAATAACTGTACGCGTTTCATGTAAATTTCTCAAGAGCTTTTGTGGATAATTGCTACCACACTTAAATGTATATCTTCTGTCGGTAATGCTAAATATTATGCCGATGGTTTTTATTTATATATTTCTGAAAACACATCATTGAATTCTTACATCACCACTTTTAAACAAACAAACAAACAAAAATCCCATTGCAGTTTTTCCATTGGCCTACTTTTTTTTTTCTTTTCTTTTCTTTTTTTTAATATTAGGGAAAGAGCTTCATTCGAAATAATGGAATAAAGTGCTTGTTTGTTTTCACCCTATAGGGAAGTTTCTTCGTTACGGTGATATCTCGGGAAGGCTTTCTGTGCTAATCTACTGCTGTGCCAGAATAATTTGTAAGGAATCGGCTAATGAAAACGCCGGTCCCCAATTAAAATACGGGGAATGCATATTTTATGAATGCATTAGAGGAATGCATGCAAAGTTTTGAAAATGATTACCCGTGCACCAATATAATGTTAATCCACTTTTTTTTTTTTAGTATTAAGGGGCTTCTTAAGAGGTGGGTTTTAGCAGGTTCTGACTAGTTCTGGAGAACCGGTAGCGGAAATTTTGAGTAGCTTGGAGAACCGGTAAATACCGCCTCTGACTGACCCCACCCCCATCTATTCTCTGCCTCCCGAGTCCCAGCTGATTGGGAGGAAATGGGGATTTTGCAATAACTTTCCCCTGGATTGGGGAGGGAATGGGGATTTTATATCATCCTTCCCCTGGAGTGGGGTGGGAACTGAGATTTTACAGTATCCTCCCCCTGCCTCACCAACCAAGCCACACCCACCAAGCCATGCCACGCCCACAGAACCGTTAGTAAAAAAATTTGAAACCCACCACTGAGCTTCTTAATTGTATAAAGCAAATGGGTGCATCTTTTTCTATTGCCTTTCAAAAGGCAATTACTGGACATTTGCAATTTGAGAGGGGGAGTTGTCAGTCCTCCCTAAAAGTTATCCTAGAGAGCTATCCCAAAAGTGCTTTTTCAAAAGGCAACTGGACTTTGTTTTACTTCGAAGACGTTTCACTTCTCATCCAAGAAGCTGTTCTGACCTAGGCTTCCTTAGAAAGTAGACAGCACAATCTTAGTCCTGGCAAACCTCCTTTATTCATATGGCTGTGAATTATTTTCATTCCCAGTCCGGAAGGCTTCTCAAAGAGTCTTTCAGGGGAGTGTTTACAAACACCCACCTTATCTCCCTTGGAATGCTGCCAGAGAACTAATTGCCACACGCAGGGCAAGGCCAAACTTAGCACAGAGTCAAGCAGAACTTTTCCAGAGCTTTTACCGACCAAATGAACTAATTGCTTCCTGCAAAAGCTCATGTCCCGTTCCCTCCTCTTTTATGTCTTATGGGAGGGGCCAATCATCTCCAAGCCTTACTTCCAAGTCGACCCAGTTTTCTTAATTGTTCCTGTTTCCTGGCATGCACACACTGGGAACAGGCTCCCGCTGTTCTTCTGCCTCGCTGATGTCAGACTCCGGAGACTCCGGAGGCAGCAAAGAACTCCCAGATGACCTTGGCCCCCTCTCTGCCTCCAACTCAGAGCCCTCGTCCGAGCCTTCCCCAGACTCCAGGGCTGGCCCACGTTCCTCCCCAACCTCCTCACTGTCCGAATCTGCTGCCAGCTCTACTGGCCACTGGCGGGCCACAACAGAAGCTTCTTCAGTTCTAGAGAACAGTTCTTCAGAACTGAAGAAGCTTCTTGGTTGAGAAGCAAAACGTCTTCAAGAAAAACAAAGAAAGAATCTCCACAGAGAGCTAGTTTGGTATAGTGGTTAAAGCATCATACATGAGCTTGCATCCAGAAGTTGTGGGTGCTCCATCACTGGAAGTTTTTTAAAAATAAATTGGACAAGCATTTGACCGGGATGGCATAAGGTCTTCTGACTTGGGCAGGGGGTTGGACAAGATGACCTCCGAGGTCCCTTCCAGTTCTATGATTCTATGTGACTTGAGCATGGGGTTGGACTAGAAGACCTCCAAGGTCCCTTCCAACTCTGTCATTCTTTTATTCTGGCTGTGGAATTGTGGGGGTTGAAGTCCATCCTGGAGGTCAAAGACTACGAAGATAGAGTAGAGTTTTAAATTATTTTTCTTTCAGGGAGGACGTCTCGACCTTCTACATCATGTTCTTGGTCTTTGCCCTCTAATGCCTAAACAAAATATCCCCTGCTATTCAAAGATGCTGGACAATCTAGGTTTTCAAACTTGGCCATTTTAAGATCTGTGGACTTCAACTCCCAGAATTCCTCAGCTAGGAGAGTCACCTATTTTCAAGGTACCAAGTTTGAAATATTGATCAAGGAGAAAAGGACTGTTAAGTTTTCCCAGTCACTGTTCTGGTCTGAATTTGGGATAATCAAGATTATAATATTTTTTTCCCTTAACCAGATAGGAGGCCAGACTGAAGGGAATCACTTAATGTAGAATAGAATAGAATAGAATAGAATAGAATAGAATAGAATAGAAT
>WNWU01013721.1:3447585-3457658 GCA_012654045.1 Ptyas mucosa
GATGGATGGATGGATGGATGGATAGATAGATAGATAGATAGAGGTGGATGGATGGATGGATGGATGGATAGATAGATAGATAGATAGAGGTGGGTGGATGGATGGATGGATGGATGGATAGATAGATAGATGATAGGTAGATGGATAGATAGATAGATAGATAGATAGATAGATAGATAGATAGATAGATGTGGATGGATGGATGGATGGATGGATAGATAGAGGTGGGTGGATGGATGGATAGATAGATAGAATGGATAAACAGACAGACAGATTAGAAGATAGATGACAGATAGATAGATAGATAGATAGATAGACAGACAGACAGATACAGATACAGATACAGATACAGATACAGATACAGATACAGATACACAACACATTTTCCACAGGTCCTTCTCACCAGCTGCAAGCAGAGGCTTTCTCATGGCCTTTTGCACAAGCTCAGAAGCCCTAACCTTACAGCACCATCTGAAACCAATACATCCCTTTGACTTTTTCCAAAAGCTTTCATTGAGTTTTGGTTAACCTTGAGCTCAAAGGCATCATAACTCCCAATGCAGTTGAATTAGAACTCCAAATTTTTATTGTCAGCATCTGAAGTTTTTTTTTATTTAAAAAATTGCATCTGGATCATTGTGCAAACAGTGACATTTCCATTTTTCTCCAGAATATCCGTGTCAAATTGCTAAATTTCTTCCTTTTTTTTTTTAAATAGGCCAAATCTGTCATCGGAGTTGGCCTGGGCATCGCAGCCGTTGCTTTTGGAGGTTAGTATAAATACGCTTCAGAATAATATGCCGTATGTTAACGTAATGCAAGTTATTAAGCAAAAAAGAAAAAAAATCAGGAATGCTACCTTTTTATATCCAGTGAGATTACCAATCCACCAGTATATTAAAAATGTAAACTTTCCTTTGAGTTGATTCTGGCTTCTTGTGGCTTGAGATGTAACCTCAAAACAAGGGACAACTTTAATTTTGAATAATTTCTTGATTGCTAGGGGGATTTTAAATCCTCCCAAGTCACAGCCTCCTGTTACAGTATTGTTTGGCAGTAAATTGAAAAAAACAAAACAAAACCATTCCGGAATTGACACAATGATCTATCTGGGCTTTGACCTAAATACAGTAGTAGCCAAAATTGTGGAAACCTTTTGGGAAAAGTGTATTTTTGAGGTTTGATGGCTAATAACACCACTTTTTTGGGGGGGAGTTTCAAAATAATCCTATTCCACTACTGGAATGGCCTGGGAATAGCCCAGACCTTCACCCAATGGAAAATCTATGGATATAACAATAAAACCCGGTTAATAGACGCCATCTTTCCATCTTGGTTTCACATTAGAACAGCTGCAGAACTCAAAGATTTGGTTCACTCCATGGGAAGACGTTGTAAGGCCGCAATTCTTGCTAAAGATTACCCAAATAAGTATTAACTGACATGGTGATCATTTTTGTTTATCTCCTTTGTTCTATGGTGATCATTTTTGTATATCTCATTTTTTCTACGTGTTTCACTTTTATTCTGTCTATTGTAACTGCTATTCTAATAGCAAATCCTTCCTAAAAGTTATTGCATTACATTCTTGATTAAATGATATTTCCATTGATATATAATTTTATGGTACTACTCCCCAAAAAAGTGGCATTATTAGCTAGTTTTAGAAAATACACTTTTCCCAAAATGCTTCCACAATTTTGGCCACTACTGTACAGGCAGCCCTCGACGTATGACCATAATTGAGCCCAAAATTCTTGTAGCAAGACTTTTCTTACCATATTCCTTAAGTGAATCTTCTGCCGTTGTTAAGTTAGTCACATGGTCGTTAAATGAATCTGGCTTGCCCGTTGACTTGGCTCGTCAAAAGGTCACAAAAGGGGATCACGTGACCCCGGGAGACTGCGACCGTCATAAATACGGGTCATGTTCCCAAGCGGTTGAGTTTTGATGCCATGACCACGCTGGGCGCCTCAACGGTCACAAGTGTGAAAAACGGCCAGAAATCCCTTTTATTTTTGGCGCCGTCATAACTTTGAACGGTCACTAAACAAACCGGTTGTAAAAACCTGAGATTCCTGCCCTTATTTTTTCCTGAAATAAGTTAATGCGCAACGTTTGCTTTCTGTGAAGTTCCTTGAAGAGATGGATTTGGAAGAAAAAGAGCCAGACGTTAAAAAGAGTTTAATACCAGTGTAATATTTTTGTGACAAGCAAGTATTTTCTGAAAAAGAGATATTTCCCCCCCCCTATAACGCTGTAAAAATGAAGACCGATTTCATCTGCCAATTTTTCCTCCTGCTGGACTGGGCCAGTCTCCAAAACCAGCCGCTGGGGAAACCGTCTAAATCAAAAAAAGGGCAACAGCTAATAAAATGGGAGGGGAAAAAAAAAATTAAATTCTCAGTTTTTCTGGCCGAAAGCGCTAGTGATGCATATACTTCTATATAGCAGATATACAGATGTTAAGTTGCCTTTGGTTTCAATATTTTATAGGTCGTTACGCATTCCAACTCCGGAAACCTTTAGAAGAAATCTTCTCCCAGGTAGCAAGGAACATTTCAGCTACTGTAAGTTGAAATCTTAGATCATCTTTCATCACGTTAGACCGGGGGGGCGGGGGGGACCACACTTCTTCATAGAGTTGGAATTGGGTAGGTCCAGTTTAATGAAAAGAAGGACTAGGGGAGACATGATAGCGGTCTTCCAATATTTGAGGGGCTGCCACAAAGAAGAGGAGGGAGTCAGGCTATTCTCCAAAGCACCTGAAGGCAAGACAAGATGAAACGGATGGAAACCAATCAAGGAGAGAAGCAACCTGGAATTGAGGAGAAACTTCCCAACAGTGAGAACAGTTAACCAGTGGAACAGATTGCCACCAGAAGTTCTAAATGCTCCAACACTGGAGGTTTTAAAGAAGATGTTGGATAACCGTTTGTCTGAAGTGGTTGTAGTATTTCCTACCTAAGCAGGGGGTTGGACTAGAAGACCTCCAAGATCCCTTCCAACTCTGTTATTCTATTCCACTCCATTCCATTCTACCCTACCCTACCCTACTGTCGTGCAGAGCTTCATAAATACACACACACACCCCCCTACAGGTATATACAGATATATGGTATATACAATTAGTCCTTGAGTTATTACAGTTCATCTAGTGACCTATAGCTATAGCTACAGCCACACACACACACACATATACATGCATACACACACACAGATACATATACATATTATATAATACATATACATAAGACAGGGTCTTATTTTGGGGGAAACACGGTGTATATATATCATGAACCATGGCTGTATAAAGATCTTGATTTACATAGGAAAAACCTGGATGAAACAAAATTACACAAAAGACCTACGAAAAGAGAATCTATCTATCTATCTATCTTCTAAAATAAGACATCCCCTGATAATAAGCCCAATTGGATTTTTGAGCGCATGCACTAAAATAAGTCACCCCCAAAAATAAGCCCTCCCTGAAAATATTTAAACGCATGCGCAGCCGGTCTCTGCCATTTCCTCTGGTTTCCTGGTCGCACCCCAAAATAATAAAATCTCCCCGAAAATAAGGCCAAGTGCTTATTTTGGGGTTCAAAAAATATAAGACTGAGTCTTATTTTGGGGGAAATATGGTATATATATTAGGATCTGCTTGCTGTGCAACTTACTCATGTTGGAGGAGCTGGGGAGGGCGTAAAAAGCGAGGCCGGCCTCTCCTGTTGGCTCTGGTGCGAGACAGAAGCTCCCCAGCTCCATCTATTATTAAAATCCTATTTGTCTCTGACCTAAATCCCCCCCCCCCATTTCTCCCGTTCGTCTCTTTGTGTCTGCCTAATCTCCCTCCGCTCGGCTGGCCTGCTCCTTTCCTTTTATTCCTCTCCTCTTCCATTCGCTCCACTCCCACTCCCCAGCTTTTATATACACGGATTTTTCATATATGTATACAAAAACAACAACAATCACCCCACACCCTTCTATTGTCTATCCCTTGCCTATTTCTGTTTTGAATGAGTGGGTCTGACCGAGAGTTTAGCAACCCCGAGCAGGGGTTTGATGGAACCGTGCCTGTTTTTACCTCCCACTCGATTCTGTAGGCGGTAGCTGTTAGCTCTCAAAAATGTTAAACTAAAATTAGTTTCTTATGATATTAGTAAATGCGAAGGTGCTCAGAGAGATGGTTGATGTTGTGGCCTGTCAGCCGCCGGCCCCTCCAGCGGCCGAATCAGAGGAGGAGGAGGTGTGGGAGTCAGGATCAGCATCAAAGCAACCTGGGAGCTCCGAGGGAGAAGAGGGAAAGAGAGTGGCAGAGAGAGAGAGGCAGAGGCAGAGCCTGGGCCGTCCATCAGCCCTCAGATGGAGAGCCAACAGCCCCCAGGTCTGGAGGTGGCTGATGAGGAAGAGGAGGAACAGCTGGGTCCAGTGCCTGATGCATGGATACACAGAAGGCAGAGGAGAGGAGAGCAGTGGAAATCTATGGGCCGGTCCTTGGGACGGAAGAGCCACCGCTGCTAGCAAAGCCCCTCCCTAGCTCTGGGCATAAAAGACAAAGGGCAGAAACGAATAGGTGTGGCAGACAACTATTCATCTTCCGGACAGACGGACATGTTAGCCTGCGGTGAGAGGGAAACTTTTTGCCGGGGCTGCTGGGGCTCTTAATAAAGGGATCTTTGAGTGAACTTCAGAGGGTTTGTCGTGTTTGGGGAGCTGGGTCAGAACAGTTGAGAAGCAGCAAGCAGTTCACGGTATGACTGACTGGGAAGATAAATGAGAGCGGAGATTCCTTCTCCGAGCTTGTGGGTCGGTTTCCGAACATTTCGTTACCAGCCTAGGTAACATCTTCAGCAGAGTTTAAGGGGTGACAGTGTTCCTCTGTTTATAAGGGCTTTGTGTGGTCTTGTGATGGGGAGATCACATCACATGAGGGTCTTGAGATGGGCCTTGAGATGGGTCAGGTGTGGTCATGTCAGGTATGGGACTTGTGATGGGGAGGTCACCTCAGGTGAAGGTCTTGAGATGGGTCAGGTGTGGATTGCATCAAGTGAGGGTCTTAAGATGGGTCAGGTGGGGTCACAACATTTCACTTATAATAGAACAACAGAATTGGAAGGGGCCTTGGAGGTCTTCTAGTCTAACCCCCTGGTCAAGCAGGAGACCTACACCTGTGATGACGAACCTATGGCACTTGTGCCACAGGTGGCGCACTTAGCCATATCGGTGAGCACCTGAGCTCAGCTCCTCCAGCTGATTTTCGGGCCTTCTGGCCCCACCAGAAGTAGGGAAACAGGCTGTTTCCTGCCTCCGGAGGGCCTCGGGGGTTGGTGGGGAAGGCCTGTTTCTCTCTTTCTCTTTCTCCAGCCTCCAGAGCCTTTCTAGGAGTCTGGGGAGGGCAAAAATGGCCTTCCCCATCCCTGCAGAGGTGGAAAATGGCCCTTTTGCCAACTTCCTGCCTCTGGAGGGTCTGCGGGGATGGGGGGGTGGGGAAGGCCGTTTTTGCCCTCCCCAGACTTCTAGGAAGGCTCTGGAGGCTGGGGAGAGCAAAAAATGGGCCTACCGTGCCATCGTGTGCCAGAAGCGGGGGGAGGGGGGTCGCTCGCACATGCGCGGGGGCAGGGCGCATAGAACTATGAGTGTGGGCACGCGCATGATCCTCCACCCCCCCCTCCATTCCTCGCTCCTGGCACGCGATGGCAAAAAGGTTAGCCATCACTGCCCTACTCCATTCTGCACAAATGGCTGTCCAAACTCTTCTTAAAAATCTCCAGTGTTGGAGCGCCCATAATACGTCCCCATGGTTAATTGTCCTCACTGTCAGGAAATTCCTCCTTCACTCCAGGTTGCTTCTCTCCCTGATCCGTTTCCATCCGTGGCTTCTTCTCCTGCCCTCAGGGGCTTTGGAGAATAAGCTGACCCCCTCCTCTTCGTGGCAGTCTCCTTAGCCGGCTTTATTTATTTACCTTGTTTTATTATTTCGCTTGCTCTGCAGCTTCTCGTTATTAGACCTCAACCCCAAAAGTACTTTGGACAGATGTCACTCTCACAGCTCTCGCTGTTATTAATTCCTGGCCACAAAATCAATTTTATCCAAACCGCTTCCTGTTCTTAAATTTATGAATGGCCTGTCGACCCTCAAAGTTGACTCTTTCTGGACACCGAGCAAAATAAAAAATAAAAAATGGAGAAAGTAACTTGGGATTTGTCAAATTAGCATTTTCTTTGACGGACACTCATTTGGAGAAACCCTTATCCAAGCAGCTTAGAGCTCCTGCTTTGAAAGAAAGCCGATGCGCCAGCTGTGAGCTTTTTAAAAATTAAAGAAAGATTTCTCTTGGTTTTTGCCCGAGGCAGGTATAACATCCTCAAAAACGATGGGGATTCTGGGTGTCAGCAGGAAAGAAAACGCCATCAATAGCCCTTATTTTTTTTTAATGCTACTGTAATTCTTTGTTTTCTTTTTAAGGTGGCAGAAGGCCGATGGGACTTGTCTCTCCAAATGGCTAAAATTTGGAATCAATTGTAAAAAAGCCGGTGTTTGTTCCTAAATCAAACTAATTTACAGCTAATTTTTTTTTAAAAAATCCAGTTGCAGATCCATAAACAACGTATTTTCCTCCCTCCAAAATGCAGGTAGTCCTCGACTTACACCAGTTCGTTTAGTGACCTCTCGAAGTTACTACGGCACTGAAAATAAAGAAACTTAGGATCGATTTGCGATAGCGGCCACAATCGATGGATTATGATCGATTGTCACACTTATGGCCGTTGCAGCATTCCCCCATCTTCACGTGATCCAAATTCAGAGGCTTGGCAACTGACTGGTATTTATGACTGTTGCAGTGTCCCAGGATTGTGGGATCACGTTTTGCAACCTTCAGCAGATGGACCGCTGAAACTAATCCTGATGGGTTTCTTCTATGTTGCGCCACGCGTTTTTGAAGTGGTTGTTTTGTTTCCCCAATGTACAGATCTGCATAGACAATGTCTATGGAGATTCTCAGTCATCCAGGTCGTGGTTGTCCCAAAGGTGCTTTTTTTCCAAGAGGCAACTGGACTTTCTGGGTGTTCTTTGAAGACGTTTCGCTTCTCATCCAAGAAGCTTCTTCAGCTCTGACTGGATGGTGGAGGATGGAAGGATTGTTTCCATACAATCATTCATTTAGTGACTGTTTGACTTATGAGCATTTTTCTCACGACCGTTGCAGCATCCCCTTGGTCACGTGATCAAGATCTAGATGCTTGGCAACTGACTCACCTTTATGACGATCGTAGTGTCCTGCGGTCAGGTGATCTCCTTTTGTGACCTTCTGACGAGTCTGTGGCGAAGCCAGATTCATTTAACAACTGTGTGTCTAACTTAACAACCGTTCACTTAATGGTGGAAAGAAAGGTCGTAAAATAAAAGGGGCTAAACTCACATGTCTCACTTAGCGACATAAAATTTGGGCTCCATTGTGGTCGTAAGTCAAGGACTACCCGGGTGTATTGCCCACTTATTTCTATTTATATTCTTTGCTTCTTCACCGAAAGACCCAAGCAGCCCCAGATGAAAAAACAGGAGTCATTTACAACAGATAGTCCTCGAGTTAAGACCGCAACGGAGCCCAAATTTTCTGTTATTAAGCAAGACACTTGCTAAGTGAGTTTTTGTCCCATTTTACGACCTCTCTTGCCGCAGTTGTTAAGCAAATCACTGAAGTCGCTAAATGAGTAACACGGTCGTTGAGTGAATCTGGCTTCCTCGTTGACTTCGCTCATCAGAAGGTCGCAAAAGCGGAACACGTGATCCCCGGGGACACTGCGACCGTCATAAATATGAGTCATTTGCCAAGACTCTGGATTTTGATCACGTGACCCTAAGGATGCTGCAACGGTCATTAAGTGCGAAAAATGGTCGTAAGTCACCCTTTTTCAGGGCCGTTGTAACTTTGAACGGTCACTAAGTGAAGAGTTGTAAGTCGAGGACTACCTGCACAGTGAAGCTCGGAGGGTTTTGGGTGAGAAGGACGCCATCTCAGCACGGAGTTCACCCTCTGCATAATTCCCTAATTATCGTCGTTAACTTCATTTGTGGCCATTTACACTACTCCCGCAATTGTGTAATTTCACAAATGAACAAAGGGACGCCACTGACTAAATTACATCAATTACCGCATAATGTAAATTAAGTTAATTATGTAAAAAAAAACCATCACATTTCGTGGGTTATTAATGGACACCTGTTTCTCCTAAGTGCTCAGTAAAAATTGGGGTTTTATCGTATAAGAGATTCTATACTCCTTTTCCCACCCAGCCAAGAAATGGGAAAAAAGGAAGAAAAAGAACATTTCTCTTTTACTCTCTGATTCCTGAATGATGTTTCCCCAGATTATAGGATAGGATAGGATAGGATAGGATAGGATAGGATAGGATAGGATAGGATAGGACAGGACAGGACAGGACAGGACAGGACAGGACAGGACAGGACAGGACAGGACAGGACAGGACAGGACATATGGAATGGAATGGAATATTGGAATGAAGAATAGAATAGAACAGAACATATGGGATGGGATGGGATGGGATGGGATGGGATAGGATAGGATAGAAAAGAAAAAAGAAAAGAAAAGAAAAGAAAAGAAAAAAATATGGAATGGAATGGGATAGAAAAGGATAGGACAGGACAGGACAGGACAGGACAGGACAGGATAGGGAACAGGACAGAAAATATGGAATGGAATAGGATAGGATAGGACAGGACAGAAAATATGGAATGGGATAGGATAGGATAGGATAGGATAGGATAGGATAGGATAGGATAAGAGGAATGAAGAATGGAATAGAACATAATGGAATATTTTATTGTCTCTTGTAGATAACCTGTAAAGATATGATGGGATACAAGTTAAATAAATACACACACACACTTAATGATGAGATTTCTCAGTTACAATCGTAAGCCAAGGACTCCCTGGTGTAGATACTTTAAATAGGCTGCTCCCTCTTTTCCAATACCTGCTGCCATGGGTCACATAAAATATTCTTTTGTGGTTATTCCCACGTCCTGTTTCTGCCTCTCTTTGCCGAAGGCAGACGGCAGGATGCAAACTTTAGTCTATGTTTAAACCAACCTAATTAGCAGCCCCAGATGGCCAACTTGGAGATTGGAGGACACGGTGCTCCAGGTAAAGTTATTTAATTTTTAACTGGGCTGCTTTTTCCCAAATATAAATCTAGGCTTCCTGCTTCGTTCTGCAGAACGTGGTGGTTTCTGATTATTATTCTGGAATTGCCATTTCGTTGCTTCGAAGCAGAATTCTGTCCTTGCGATGGTTTTGATGCTCTTGTGCTCCCTCTAAAATTCCCCTTTTTATTTTGTTCACAGACCGTTTCTTCGTATTACAAAGGCGGATTCGAATCGAAAATGAATGTTCGGGAAGCTAGTCTCATTTTAGGCATAAGGTAAGCCTTTTGTCTTTTTTTTTTTAAATGAACAATTTTTATTAGTTTATCTTGTAACATACAAAAATACAAATAGTAGGAAAAATAGGGAAGGAAAAAGTGTGGAAAAGAAGGGAGGGGAAGAAAAGGCATTGACTTCTGACTCCCTTTGGTGCAGGAGAATAAGATAGTAACATCAAAGCTCAACTTTTTAATTTTACATAATAGTTTAAACCAGCCATTTTTAGAACCGTAAATCTATCTAATCAGTCAAACTCAAAATCAACATTTCAATTTTTTTTCCACCTCAAGCACAAAGCCCAGAAGCGGTTTCCAAGTAGGAATAAAAGTATTTATATTTTTTTTTCTTGGATCAAAGCAGCCAATTTAGTCCATCTCTGCCAACTCCATCATCTTCTGCAGCCCTTTGTCCGTTTTGGGGATTAAAATGTCCTTCCATTTTTGTGCATAAAGTAATCTTCTACTGTCAACATATATGACATCAAAGTTCCATTTTTTTTCAAAGTCTTTTAGAATAGACTAGAGTAGAGTTGAGTTGAGTAGAATATTGGAATGAAGAGTAGAGTAGAATAGAATAGAATAGAATATAGAATATAGAATATAGAATATAGAATATAGAATATAGA